>JASHHO010000040.1:0-146568 GCA_039763685.1 Aspergillus micronesiensis | reverse complement strand
CTGATGTCTGGATCTAGTATGGCCGTAGTTAAGTAGCGTGCAGCCTACCTAGGTACGATACTTGTCGCAGTTTGGGCTCGAGTAAGGATTCAATACAATCACTAAACGAGATGTTGATTCCAAGTTACAGGACGATTTGCAACAGCCCCCGTAGGGCTACGTATAGAAAACATTCTATATATACAAGAGAAAAATGACAGCGAGTGCCTCAGGGAAGTGTATATCCCCCATCAATAACAAGGTTCGCACCAGTATATAGCTCGACGCATCGGAGGCACAGAACAACATAAGCCTGTTTAATATTAGAACATACTTGTTTGGAAAAGAGTGGGAAAGAAGCTTACCCCTTCAGCTCATAAGTTCAGCAAACCGCTTCGCAGGAACCATATCATACCACTTCTCGCGCCATTCCTGCGGATGAATATCCAGAATATCGGTCGCGATAATCCAGGAGAAATACAGTTGACGCGGCAGAAGTCAACCCATTCCACGGAGAGACTTGGCCATTTGGACGACTCGGCTTTGGAGGCATTTATACTAGGTACGTTCAATGTAGTGGTCCAGCGATCGTGAAGCACGGAGAGATGTAGGTAGGTAGGTAGGGTGAGTGACTAACAGCCGCTTGTTTCTGCGGCACATTCACCAACGTCGCGCTGACAGAAGCAGTAAAGATGATGTTTCCATGGCCTGCTCCTTGAAGATTCTTGCCCAGCTTGAGCCGTTATAGAAAGCTCCGTCCAGGTTCACCTTCATGATCTCATGCCACTGTGCAGTCGTGTAGTTCTTCGCGGGGACATTCGAGCAGATGCCCGAGTTCGCAACAATCACATCGAGACGACCAAAGTCTGCGGCAATCTGCAGGATAGTCTTCTCGATCTCTTCCTGATTGCCAACGTCGGCTTTTATACGCAACTGCCTTGAATTGTTGTTGGTCGCGATCTCGCTGGCTAGAGTTTCGGCGGCTTTGGAGGAGTTATAGATGAGGGGCGACCTGCGTGGTTAGTCTAAAGGTGTGGATATTTGTCAACGTACGTACATCGGCACCTGCTTCCGCGAGAGCGATGGAGACTTCGAGTCCAATTCCACGAGCGCCACCTGGATATTCACCATAGTTAGCGAAGTCGGCTTTTCCGAGAAATTAGGATATGATGTCACCGTACCCGTCACAACGGCCACTTTGCGGTGAGGTCAAACGCCTTCAGGACGTGCTTGTTTCGGGCTGAGTGAGGACCATGTTGAACACACTGTGAACAGTGACAGTGAGGGGAAGGGAAATTTGCACTGTGTACATCTCACCAGGAAAGTTCCCATCATATACTCCAAGCAGAGCCGTGACACCGTCTCAACCCGCAAACAAACCCCGCAGCGGAGAAGCCCCGAGCGGACGAAGCACCGAGCGGGTGAAGCGCCGAGTGCGCAACATCCGGTGATAGGAGGCGCAAAAGATCAGATGAATCGTCGGATGACCCTGTAGGGCAATACCGTGTCTTTGGTGTTGCTGGGTCGGATTCTACTGGTGTAGAGTGAAGCCGCTCCCGGGGGTAACCGCTAGTTGGTCTTTGTGCATAGGACTGAGCGTAGATATTGCTACGACCCTTGACGAAGATTGGCTGACTGCATGACAGTGTTATTGTTGCATACGGTCAGTTGCTGATAGGTCCGTCAGTGACCTTTTATGCGTACTGGGTGCCTTCCAAGACCGAAGAGCGATCACCACCCACTCTAAGACGCCGGTGGTATACCGCTAGCAGCAGCAGCCCATCCAGTCTCTTGAAATATTTTATTTTCGTGGTAAAGCCGTCCAAGTTCTTCAAAGAACGATGTCATTACAAGACCAGTCTGTCGATCGGAAAGTTAATGTCGAAGCCCAGCGTCGTGCCTCTTGTACCAAGCAGATAGCCCGTCGGCACGGACTCAACCTTGACCCTGAGAGAGAATATAAGGTGGAAAAAGGCCTTACTGGGCTCACTAGCACAGAAAGTGAGATCTCAGTGTTAGTAGAGAAGTACCGATGACACAGACTATTATAAGACCCAAAATACAGGTGCAGCTGGAGCAGTCGTTGCTATTAAACGACAGATAGAGGACACGTACGGCCCTGGTCATCGATGGTAAAAGAATGGGCACTTCGGTAAATGATAACATCGCTCTACATTTCTATTCAGATTTCCAGCCGGTGTCTGTGGAGAGATTGTAGTTCTGGGGGAAAGTAAAAACGTATACCGAGACATGCAGGAATATTCAATCTACTCGCAGTGTCGACAGATACAATCGAGCAGACCAAGATTCACGTGGTAGAGTCGAATTTGACTGGCCTTCCACTGCTTGAGTTTTAGTTAAAAGGCCTTTAACTAACAGGCAAGGGACTCGCACTAACCTCCTCGATGCTGTCCAATTATAACGACGATACAGCAACCGTACCTCTCAATAGATTGTCTTCCCGGCCTTAGCTATGCCTTGGCTCTAAGGTTTCCACCACTGTTTCGTAGTACGCGATTAGCAAAGTCTCGTTTGAAGTGTGACGCATGTCGAGTTTAGACGGAATAGTCAACAAGAACTGTTCAAGTCGTATCAGGCCAAGTCGTCTTTTTCAAACTTTGGCTTTGATAGGTAAAATTGTTACGTCACGTTAGCTGGTGATCACATCAATAGCAAGACTCGATGCCCCTTAGCTAACTCTACAAAATCCGGTCTCTATTTGTGCGAATAACCTTCAAGATCCGATAGATCACTGTCGAATACACATAGAAAATGAAACATTCCTCAATTATAAACATGCTACAATAGACAAGCCACTAATCTTACTCCCACCATCTAATAACCCACTAAGTAGACGAATGATGCAACGGCGACTGCCCAGTACCCCCGTCCCCTGCGACAAATCTACCGCCGAGCCAGACCGCGCACGCCCAGGACTCTGCCCTTGATTCACACTTAAGTTCATCCCAGGGTCATAATACGTCGACCCTCTCGGCGTATGCGTCCCCAAATCCCCCCTCGACCCATTACCCGGATTCGAAAACATAATCGACTCGCGATCAAACTTCCGTTCACTGCCCGTTGCAGGACGGCTATTGCCATTCTCACCCGCCAGCGCTAAAATAGAGAACATCGACGGCGACTCCGTCAGCTTCTTCGTTTCCTCGGCTTCGGCCTTGCGCTTACGACGCAGTGCGGTGCGGACGCGTGAGATCACGCAGATGCCGATGAAGATGGAGCCGAGGAGGGTGAAGGTTATGATGGCGGCGATTTTGCCTTTGCGGTTGCGTTCTTCGGATTCGGCGCTGGCGGTGCTTGTGGCTGTTGCTGTTGCTGTTGAGGTGGTAGTGCTTGCAGTCGAGGTTGTCGAGGTTGTGGATGAGGTTTGTGCTGTTTCTGTTGTTGAACTGGTTGAACTGGTTGAGGTCGCTGAGCTGGAAGTTGAGTCGATGCTTGTTTGTGTGGATGTGGCTGTGGTCTGGGATGTGCTGCTGGATGCTTCGGTGGATGTGGCGGCATCGGTGGTGGTCGCAGCGTCAGTTTCACT
This sequence comes from Aspergillus micronesiensis, assembly GCA_039763685.1. NCBI lineage: Eukaryota > Fungi > Ascomycota > Eurotiomycetes > Eurotiales > Aspergillaceae > Aspergillus > Aspergillus micronesiensis. The sequence goes on along the minus strand of JASHHO010000040.1, from coordinate 143,042 downwards.
GGCTGATGTACTTTCTGCTGTAGTGGATGTTGCTGCTGTCCCAGTTTCTCCTGCAGTAGCCGTGTCGTCACGTCGCTGGAGGAGCCATCGTCCGTAGGGATCGTTGAAGCCATTCGCTCGGGTATCGCGAGATACCAGTGGTTCTACCGCATGGAAGGTTGAGCGAATTGTCCTGCGGGGACAGGTTGAGGCCATGATACACCAATGGAGCTTAAAGAAGCCAGAGCAATAAATATAGTGGATTTCATCTTGCAGATCGGGTGTATACAACCTCAACCTGCACGTAGTAGAGGCAGGAGAGAAAGAAACAGAACACAGAAAACACAAACCGAAAAGAAAGCGATACAAGGCACTCCCACCATTATAACGTCTCATTCCTTCCAAGGCTAAAGTCAAAAATACAGACATTCCCCGAGCAGACGAACATCTCAGCCTCATCGCCAGGACGCTGGCATCTGCTGCCGTACGAATTAGGGCTGGAGGTGGATGTCGGGGCAGTGATTGGTGGGCGTGCCCCAAGCAGCGGGGGGGAAACGCACTTGCCACGCGGCGAGATCCACCACCAGGCTTATATCCATCGCTGCATTCCAATTTTAACAGTCGAGCCCCGTCCGGGAGAGAGTTCTTGAGGTTCTAGTCGCGCCGTCGCTCGGAGTTACGCGGGACCGCCTGATGGGGTAATGAAGGCCGGTGGTTTCTCGTGCTCGTCAGACCCGGGTAAGTGCTTTTATTAGACACTGTATGGACGCTCGAAAGATCTTCGAAAGAATACGAGTGAAGGGAGGGGTTTGGGTTGCACGGAATGAAGGTCCATCCATTGGCCTTGCGAAGGAATCGAGGGAGAACTGTGTTTAAGTCACTAGCTTGAGCCCGCCAGGAGGCAGCCGACGAGGCTGGCCAGATGTACATTCCGCAACCCTGGTTGACGGAGAAGCGCGCCACGTCGGCATGCCACGTCTGCAGTACGCAATGCGAGGTATGTTCCATATTTTATGGTTCGGGGTTTCAGAGCGGCAACTTCTGGGTCGACAATTGTTAGTCTTCTAGGACTTGTGTATGCAACTTCAATGCACTTAGAAGGCGTGGAAATTCATGAACGGTCACTGGCCCTAAAACAGCATGGACACTCTGAAATGGCGCAAGACAGCAACCTCAGCATATCTTGTATTCCGACAACCCCTACCATGCGATCCTCTAGAAAAGGAGCAGGGTACATCAAGTCGCAAGGGAAGGAATGATAACAAGTTCAGGTAATCCTGGTATCGGTGACGCCGGAACCGATCAATAGCTCATGGGCTGAATGAAAGGCCAATCAATAGATACGTGATAGGTGTTGACGCATAAGAGCCCGGAGCTGGGAATAAAGGGCTGGGGGCGGAGGATTTATGGACCGGTATTCTGAACAATCGGAATTATTTCCAGGGCAAGAAATTTTCCGCGTACTTCCAGTAGAGATGATTGCCTGGGTTAGAATCAACCACTCGATTACATGTAGTGGACAAAATACTTTAGGTATGATCAGTCTTGATAGTGAACCTTGCGGTATCCTTTTTATTCCACGTTAACATGTGGGGATGGAAGCCTCATTCGAGCCTAATCATCTAGATCATAATGCTTACAATACCAGAAATATTTACTTCCTTGGCGTGAAGGGCAGTATGTTCATGCACAAAGATATACATCTCCAGCTCAGACGCCGACTACTTCAACTAAAAGCTGCTAATAAGTATTTCACCACAAATTAGAATACAATAAACGTCAAGCCAGACCATGTGGAGGACTCCGAACCGAGGCACTCGGGCTTGGCGTCTCCACACGGCGTTGAAGCGCATCTCAGGAGAACCACACCTCCTCATCTCCCACATATAACCAACGCCCGCAAGCAGATACATCCAGCCTGAGACAACTATCCACAACAGAACCATCACAATGCCCACTGCCCTTCAATCCACCGCAGCGGGATGGCTCCTCGTCTCCCTGGGCCATACGGTACGTACCTACCCCTCCTCCCTGTCTCTGCTTACTTTGCATTCATCCCGGCACTCGCTCGACTCCAAACCATCCGTAACATGTTGGGTTAGGGAGACATGCTAATGTGGTACATACATATAGGTATCTGCCAAGGACTGGCAATCCCCGCCTAACTTCAAGGCTCTCCCAACCTGGCCTACACCTGCGCCAAGGCCGGTTGGTACCAGGGAAGTGGCTACTTCATTGTCACTGGTAAGTCCATCAACCTTATATCCACATGCATTTACCTTCAAACTTTTGTTTGCATTCATGTGGTGGGCCAGAAGACGTATGCTAAGTTCATTCACAGCCCTCCTCAACTACCAATGGTCCAAGAACCCAGCTCTGCTAAATGACCCGTCAACAAGGCCATTGCGGCTATCATCACCGCCATCGCCTGGGCCAGCTCGGCCTGGTATGTCAAGCGGGGCGTGACTAGCAATGGTGCTGCGACGGCCTTGATTGGTGCTTTGCAGGCTTATGCTGCTTTCAACTGAGCAATTCGTTTATTTCCTTTCTGTCCCGACTGTCCACCTGTTCTGGGTGAGGACTCTAGGTATAGTGCAAAGCTAAACAGTTTGTAGTCCATGGGAACTGCATTAGCTCCTTGATAAAAATCAATGCATGTATATATGTACCTTTACGTAACGTTATTCTAGTATAACTGGGTAAGTCCTTTTTTGATGTCGCTGCTTGAAACAAGGGATTCAGGGCCTTACTAAGTGGAAGATTCGTTAGGCTCTCTGATGTAGTACTTTTTTTACTCGAAATCTAAATAGTAGCCCTAATGTCTGTATCCGTGCAGAGTTCATTGGGGCTGGTTGGGCCTACCGGTTGCTGTCTGTTTCGGATTGACTGTAGCTTGTCCCCACCCATATCTAGGTCTGGACTTCGAGTTCTTGGATGGATGAGGAAAGGGAGTTTCTGGTATTGGTTGTTGGGACGTGGCAGTTGAACAAATCAAATCAGGTCCATATCGAGCTATCTGGTTCTTTGTACTGACCATCCCTGCAGGACAAGTGTGGCGAAGACTTCTCGCGCAACGAACTGCGGTAGGTGGCCATCTTGTATGTAAGTGAGTTAAGTTTGCCCTCCGAAGCGGAGCAAATTGAGCCATCTGGCCACAAGTGACATTGTGCGAAGTGATCGTGACGACCCAATGATAGCAAATCGACCCCATTAGGTTGGGGAAGGAAGACGGCGGATCCGATCGCGCGCAGTCGTCGCTTATAAGGAGGTTGTTGGGACATGGCAGTAATTCTGACGGTGGGTTTGGTGATTCCGGTATGTGTATTGATGACGGAAGGCGGCCCGGGACTGTCGATGATTTCGTTGAACGTAGGCATTAGTGACGGAATATTTGCATTCTCCTATCGATGTTTTCTCGAGGCATAAAACCTCGCCCCTGCACACAGCAGGTCCTTTTTCCCAACACCCCACTGCGTCTGAAACATCTGCATCATGAAGCTTACCAAGTCTGTACCGGATTTTGTGCGAAATACATTTGTGAAAACTACCAGTGCCGCCATCTTTAAACCACTAGAGGCCACCCTTGAGAGATCTGGAAAGGGGGAGACCGCTCAAAAGTTGCGAAAACTACAGCATCAATCTTTCGGGCTTACTGAGGACCAGTGGCAATATCTCACTGATTACTTTGGGTGCGAACAAATCCTCTTCATTGCATCACAAGCACAGGAGTATGCACTGAGGGTTCGTGACAAGGTTAAAAGCCTGCCCTCAACTAATGATCCTATTGTAATCGATCAACGCGATCAACTCCTGAGGTTTCTCGAAGAGCAATCGGAATTTTTTGCGGATCAAATCTTCACTGTTAAAGGAGTAATGGGTCTCCTAAAGAACAAAATGCGACATACACCATTATACCGCGCTATGATATCCCATCGATACAGCCCAGAGTGGTACTTTGAATGGCTTCGGGATAAATGTGCTGATTATGGTGGATGCTGTGGCCGGTCTTGTGGCTGCTGTGAAAAGCCACGAGGCGTTCCGGGGAACTTGAGCCATTGTACGCCCTTGTGTCGGTGTTGTGAACGCCATGGCGGTCAAGAAGCCTGCGTCATGTTTCATACAAAAATCTATCCAGGGCAAAAGGAGTTAATCTCGAGGGACAACAAAATGTACTTGCACACCAGACTGGAATATGAGGGGTATGTCAAATTCGATCCAAGGAAGGAGAAAAAGGACATTGACAGTGCCACTATTATGGATGACTATGTCTGGGGATTGGGTCTTAGGAAGAAGAAAGTGAAGACTGCTGAATCTCATAGCTAAGCATGACCAATGTTGTTGCTCAACTAGCTGAATGTGTGTGCAATGAATTTGTAAATAAACCTGGACGGTATGATCATTGCTCTGTCCTATCCTGAATCTATGCTAAAAAGATAGGGAGGAGATATACGCACACGATTTGTTTCTATCCAGGATTAGACATACGCCATCTGGCCACGAAGGTCCCAATGTCTCATTAGAGCTACATCAAATGACAGTGACTAAACAATATGTTGGGTGCACTAGTTATTAACCAGAAGCCATTCCATCATAACTATGGATATGTCAACTCGATCCGCAGTCACCATGGTCAACTTGTCGTCTTATTCCCGAGTCATTGAATTTGTGGCCGGAGGGTGTGAATTCAGTTTGCAGTGCTCGACTGGATTCATCATAGCTGTGGTATGGCCCGAATTCCCAATCTTAATCCACTCCAATCAATCCCAGCTAGATCAACTTATTCAAATTTAGACAATTCCCATGGTGGGTGCCATTGCTTTCTTGCTTCACAAGCTGTCTGTTTGTGTAGTGGCTTATATAGGGTATATAGTGAGTAACGGAGGATGGTCTTCGATGAATCCCAGATAGAAGATGACATGTAGTGAGTATCGAAAAATATGATAGAACTGTAGTGAAGTGCTCTATTGATTCATTTGTCTTCATGAATGAATGCTCTCACAAGAAGCCTTTCTCCCACTTGGCTGTTATATTCTTCTCCCTTCCTCTCTCTCTCCGTCTTTCTCTCTCTCTTTCCCAAATGCCCACATCTTCAAGCCTCGAATTTTCTAACCATCTCCCATCCTTCTTAAGCATCATCTTCCTCTCCATAAAAGTCGTCTTCATAGCCTCTGAGCCGCGCCCTATTGCCAGGCTTGTCTAAAGACTTCTAGCGTCTGGAGCATCGATGGGGCAAGACCTCTGTCCTGGCTGCGACTACGGTCTTCCGCCATCACTGTGGCTTCATTGGCCTGCTCGTCGGTGCAAGTAACGCCGCTGTCGATGTTCTAGCGGATGGGCTTACTGCATTGCATCCTGTCCTGTATGTGCGAATTCGGCGTGGGAAGGTCGAAAGACGTGCAAGAAACTCTGCCCACCCGCGAGAGTTCGGTGCAGTTGAGGAGGCGAACTGACATGCACAGGAGAGTGCATTCAGAAATGTTTCGACAGCATTTCTGATCTTGTGGTCCAAGAAGATCAGAGCGTGTGCCAAAATATGGCCGGTACCTCTCTCGTCAGACGAACCTTCGGTTCAAATGGCAAACGGATCATTGTTATCGCTGACGAGGATGGCCAAGCTCTCGAAGTAAATGCCATCATTTTTTTGTATCCCTCGATAGGGCAGATCTCGTTGTAGGGCAACCAGAGGAGGTGACCGACAGCAACTCTCACCTCTGGCAATAACCGCCAACGAGATGCCGGGATACAACGAGTTTGGGCCCTAAATGGGGTGGTCGCTTTTTGATCGGCTGTGTCGTACTCGGTTCCCTGTGACCATCGTGTCACAACAACATCGCATGCATCCAAATTTGAGCAAATTTCCGGCAGATTTTACCTACTATGGCATAATGACAGATGATCCCAGTCTCGAATCTATGGACATGAACCCAGAGCTGGGAGACGTTCTGTTTAAGTGGATCAAAGCCCAGGAACCGAAAGCCAAGATAAAAAAGGCTTGGAACTTATCGGCATCAATGTTTCGAACGGCCAGACTTTGCGGAATGACAGAAACCATTCGGGATACAATTTGGAGAATGCATCTGTCAGGATGGGGCTCGTGGAGCGTCTCATCACCAGCGGTGTATCCAAAAAGATCACATGTGGCATCCTGACCACCTAGTATCCATCGGCAAGATGATGGCACCTTCAAAGAAGTTAGAGATACCCTGGAATGAAATAGTGAAGGTGTTCACTATCGACTCTATGCAAGGGCGTTAAGCGGACGCTGTGATCCTAGATTGGGTTGTTGATTCAGGCGAAAGGTCTGATCTAGGCTTTGCGTCTGCCAATGGCCGCGCGAACGTTGCTCTCGCAAGAGCACGGCCATGTCTAACCACCGTGGCAAATGGAAACATCATTAACAATGACCGCCTGAGTGAGAAAAATAACACGAGAGTAGTGAATTCTCCGGAAATCCTGGTGCATTGGAGGTATTTCTTGGACAACGGTCTCGTCGTGGATATTCCCGCCAGTCTTGAAGGTACCACTCAATGGTTCATTCGAAACCCTTCTGGAAAGGGGAAAAAAAATAAGTGGCAATGCGAAAAACACAAGGTATATCTTTACCAATACAAGGTCTAACCTTCAGGCCTTAGAACTCTCCTGCCTTTACCCGTGCTTGTTGTTTCCTCAATTCTAGCCTCGCTTTTGTGATGAATTCCGTTTTTCATCGCTGTGGGTATGCGCTTTCCGTTTAAGCTCTTGCCCTTTCCTTTTCTCCATCGCAGTGTGAATTCGGAAGGCATTCTTATGGTTCTACGAATGTTAACTAGACCACCATCAGCACCACCTCCCCATCTGATTCTGTCTTCTGGATTACAGCATAACATCCTTGGACACCACTTATCATCGATCCCAACCTCTGAAGAAATGGCACCAGCGTCACTGTCACTCAGCTTCCCCGAGATGCCAAAACTGCCATCGAAAATTACAACAAGCGGACCGTCCTGGACAACACTGGCAATCTACATTGTCGCAGCCATTACTCAAAGCGGCTGCATGATCGGTCTTATCTGCTTTTATTTCTGGATTGGGTCTCGGTGAGTATACGAATGATATCGCCAGGGGCAATTACTAACTTTGCTTCTAGCAAATTAGCTGTTTATTTCTCGGTTATTCTGCGACCCAAACGGCCAATCAAGTTCGAGAACGAGTTGATTTGATACCTTGAAGTATGCTATTCTCCACTCTTTGTTGATACGTCTACTGATGTGGTATTTATGGGGGGCTCGCATGCCAACATCCTCGCCGCGCAACACGGAACCGGGATAAATGGAACAAGGAAGTGGGAATGTAGGAAGCGGTAGAGCGTCTCACGCTAGCATGTGAAGCAGTTCGGACGTATGGTCATTGTGATAATCTAACAGACCCCCCTCGTCATCGTAGCTGAGTTCATCGTCATCGTCCTAGACGAGGTAGTCAACCCATCCCCCTCCATAGTAAATTGACGACTCGGACTCGCAACCACCTTAGTGTAAAGCGCAGAATAGATCTCCTCTTTACTCCGCTCCCTCCACAGGGAATATCCCGCCTGGCTGAGCGGGAATAAAACGAGGTTTTCCGGACGAACCATAAAGTCTTCTACGTTTGGTGGTCGAGTAGCGGTGATAATGTCCAGTTCTTTGGCAATCTGGCGACAGTAGGTAGTGAGTGGGAGATCGTTGACGTCTTGACCGAAGGGATTCTCGATCTCGCTGCCGATTGTGAGTAGGCCGATGATTATATACGCCGCAACTAAGTATGACAGGTGCCTTTGTCAGGGGTGCTTCTTTTTTTCCTCAGAGGAAGAGGGGATATTACGGCAATCTCACCGATAGAAGCCGGGATGGTCACCCAGTGTAAGAAGCTATACAGCTGAAATGGAAGAAGCATCACGTATATCCAGGAGATCTGGGCAATGGCGATGCTATATGCCGCGGGGAGTGGAGTGTCTAGTACCCGCTCAGTCCCGGTCAAGATCTCAGTCAGGCTAGATATCAGCGTCACTATCCATGCTGGTCAGTAGCAAGGCCTGAGTTCCCATCATGTTGACCTACTCGCTTGGCCCTGATACTGAGCCGTCGACAGGGTATTATTCAACACACACGCATGGATATACGCCGACAAATGATTGATAATCTCCAACGGCAAATGTCCCAACGGCTTCTTCGCCCGCTTAACCAGCTTCCGCGGATTCGACTTGGCGAATGAGAAACCGAGATACTCTCCAAGCGACTTCCAGGGAGTCTTGGGCGGAGGCTCCAGCACCTCCCGGTTATGAGCGTCGCGAGCGAAAGTGTCCAGGTGGCCGATGAGACCGGCCAAGTCCTCGTACGCGACATCAGGCTCGAAGCGGAGCTTGTGTTTGAGGGCGACGGCGAAGGCGAGGATCAGGTTTATAGCGGATCTTTGATACATTAGCTAGTTGATCAATATTAGTGTAGGTACGGGGATAAGGTAGAATGTACAGCTTTCGTAGAAGATCCTTGTTCCCGTGCTCTTCGTCGCGTTCGGTGATGTGTATCCAGATGATACGGGCTAGGTTTCGTGATGTCTGGACGAGCTGGGCCCAGTATTTGCGTCCGTCGGCCCATCTTGATTTATTTTTGTTAATAGTAGCCAATACCTATCTAGTATCTGTCGGTAATACTGGATATATCATCGGAGCCATACCTTTCGTACGCGGTCGATCCGCGGAATGACAATGATAAGCCCACCACAAAGCCCAACACGGTAAGCAAGATGTTGTTGATACCGACTATCCACCAGACGAGGCGTATTTACAATTAGGGATAAGAGCTCATACAGATACGATCTGAAGAAACACTCACGAGGGTGATAGAAATGCGACATGCACGTAATCAGTGTCGCCCAGCCGCCGACAATGAGCAACGCAGAATCATCTGCGGCATGATACTCCCCTGGACGCGCATAACAATCGGCCATTTCGAGTGTCTGGTCATGTTCCGTGGGCCGTGCTATATAAGTAACGTAGGATCACGTTCTGTCAGTCTGTGCCTGGCCCATTCACCACCCAAAAACACTTCTCGGCTTCTGATACATACAAAGTACCGCTCCAACTCACTTCTATCCCGCACTTGAAACTGCGACTCGCGAGAGTCCGCTAGATGCTCTTCAAAAGTCGGCCATCGGGAGAAGCGGTCTATATAATCCCGTTCCTTCGAGTCGGAGAGGGGGGATGTACTCGGAGCGTGGTTATTATTGTGATATCATGATGTGCAGATGGTGAATCGGTTGGGCCATGGCCGCCGCTATCAGACATATTGGGGCTACGAGGACAGACAAGAAAATCAAAGGTGGTAAGAAAAGTGCTGCAAATTCCTCTATACGAGGATGCCAAAAGAGAGTCAAGCAAACAAGACAGGCGTGGGGAAAAAGAAATAGTTCAAGGTGGGAAGCCCTTAATCTACATGCGTACGTCATTTCTGTAGGAAGAGAAGGTGATTAGTTGCCCGCTTGGGCATTGGCTGCATCCCAGTCGCTGATCTTAACCGAAGTTTTTGGTGTCAAATGACTAGGACTGAGATGATGATAACTCCAGGACAGGTTACTGGGATACCCCGCGTCTTGGTATTGCTGCGCCTTCTAGCGAGAACTTAAAGTTACTTTGTTGTATCTTTATCAAGGTAAGGATTATCCTTGAAATTATGTATAAAACTAGACTGACTCGTGTTGTGTGTACGGGTTTGGTGCAGTAAAGAAGGCCTGTTTGATCCTTGGAAGGTAGAGACATCACTACCAATGCGTTAGCAACTCCTAGGGCCCTATCTCGGGCTAACTGGCTTATTTGTGACTACTGGTAAATACTTCTGGAATTAGATATGTATGGGCACATCGATATGTACTCAGGTATCGTAACATGTACTCGAAAATAAGTAGGTATCAACACACTTGCATCGCAGACAGGCTGTAAACTCCATCCATGCATACCAATCAATGTATATATAGAATAGCAACCCCTCCACAACCATCGCAGATCATGCCTTCTCTGCGCACTGCTCATTAGCAGACACCGCGCGTCGTCCCCATCCGCTAAAGAACCCTCCCCCGCGGGCTCAGGGGTCGTCCTCGTCGACGGCGAACGACTCAACGACGGTGTCGGCGGCTCCATCGTCGTCCACTCCGTGCCAGACCACCACCCTTCCCACTCATCAACTTCCGCAATCCCTCCAGCTTCGCCTTCACCTCTTCCAACTCCTGTTTCGCCACTGCCTCGCCCGTTTTGGCATTCACCAGCTCCATCAGCAGCGCCTCCTCCGCCGCGGGCTTGTTTCCTTCCGTCGACAGCACGGCCTGGAGTCCAAGGCTGCTGGATCGCTTGTTAAACGTGCTTTCTGCGAGTTCGACCGCACGAGCCGGAGCTGGCGCAAGCCGTTGGCGGCGACGCCTTCGCCCGGTTCGCTGGTGGGAGAATCCGCGGGTTCTGACGACGGCGGGGTCTTCATCGAGCGCAGTTCGCGGACCGTCCGCTCCAGTCTTTGTCGATCACGGTAGCCCTCCTGGATTCGGCCGCGAGCTTCGCGGAGCTGTTCGCGCAGCGAGGCGTTCTCCTGCTCGTGCTCGTCCATTCGTCGAGTCAGATCGAGACATCGGCTGGATTCCACCGTATGCATCTCCTTCCATCGGTTAAGGTCGTCGCGCAACTGGTGTTTGGTCTGATCGATCGAGGCGTGTTTCGGCGAGTTGGTCGAATCGAATCGCGCTTCCGCTTTCTGGATGAGGTCGGCGGGTGCGTTACTGTCGCTCTTCATATATTCCAGCATGGCTTTTGCAACTTCCTGGTCCTCCTCGCGCTCTTCGCGTTCTTGTTGGAGTTCGCGGGTGAGGTCGGCGTGTTGACGCTGGAGGTCGCTGAGCGCCATGAGGAGATCCTCGATCTGGGTGTGCAGGTCCCGGTCCTTGTTGTGCTGCGACATATTCGATTTGATGCGGGATTTCTGCGCGTCGCTCGATAGTTCTGTTGGGGCGGTGCTCGCGTCTGACGTCGATTCAACCGAGTTGAGCGTCGAGGTCATGCTCTGCTTGGATGCGGAGCGACGGATGCCGGCTGACGTGCTGGCGTGGTTGGGGTTGAGCTTGATGGAGTTGTGCGAGCTGGATCCGGCCCAGAAGCGGCCCAAGAACCGGGAAGCGGCGGCTTGCATCTGCGGGAAAGAGATGCCGGTCGGGACACCTTGCGATTGGTTGTAGCTGGCTTCCAAGGCTTGAAGGCTTTCCTTGGTAACCAGGGAAGTTAAGGAGACGAAGTCGTTGACGAAGTCATCGCGTGGCACGCGTATCTGGGAGGGTCAGTTGAAGCAGTGGCACGGATCAGATAGTGGACTTACGTGTCCCACAGGCTTCGTGAAAGCAGGAGCTGCATGACATCTTCGAATTCGGCGCATGCGAGGATTTTCTTTTCGTTCCGCTGCATCAGTGAGAGGGCGACGCGCATCAGGGTCTCGCAGGCGCCTTCGAGGAAAGATCACGTCGTATATCCGAAGAAGCATTGGGAGAGGGCAGGACACCGCGAAGAATGACAGGAACCATTGCGATACGTAGACAGGCTCAACGTTCAGTGATTCCAGGTGGGTGAACAGGGAGGGACGCAGGCGGGCAAGGAGGTTCTGGAATTGGTACACACGGAGGTGAAGGCCGGAGAGATCGGGGAGGTAACAAGTACGGAGATCATAGTGGTCCATGAGCCTGACGAGGACACAGAATGCTTCGGCATCCGTCATGTGCATCAAAAGAGGGCCAACGACAAAGCCGAGACCCTGACAGTAGCGATCTTGGTGTCATACAGACTGAAACACTTGAGGACTCGGGCCAGCATCTGCTGTCCCTCCCATGGGGGTCGCGGAACATCTCCACATTGGGAAAGCTCCGTCCGATGTCCTTACGATCAATCCTTCATAGGGGCTCGTCTCACCAAGGAGTCTTTGGTATTCGGTTTAATAGCGACGCATCTCGCGCGCCGGCGATACTCGGCCATACTACACCTCGCAGGGCGGCGGCACACCACCACGAATCTTGTTGGAGGTCAGGGTTGGTAGTCGCTGTGCGGTTTGGAGATAGTCTGCCACCAGGGCGGCCCAGAATTCCAGCTCGGTCATCGGAGGAGGGGTCAGTTGTGAGTAGCGCAGTGATGATCGCGGATCGTCGTTAATCAGTCTCTTGATCTGGTTTATGGACTGCGAGCGGGATGGTCTTTGTTGAACATGACCCGAGGATGCCTTAGGGAGGCCCGACTTGGGGTTTTTCGCGAGTTCGTTGTTTTCCTGTTCTAGACGGGCGAGCAGAAGAGCAGTCGACTAGATGCCACGTTAATTTTCCTCCGTATCAGCTGTTCCATGCAAGATTGACCCACCTCATCTGACCCCTCACGGCGAGGCTCCTGCTCCTCGGACTTCTCCAATCCCTCCCAATCGACGATATCATTCTCCGTCCGATCGCCTTCCTCACTGCTACGCGATTGGGCGGAACAACTGGGTTCGCGATATGCGATCGGCTGCAGGATCGGTTGTGCTGTGTCCATAGTCGGGGTGGACATGCGCGTTTCGTATTCCTCCGCTTCGGGGTTCTCTTCAACCGGGGGAGTCGCATCGATGGGCGTCTGGGGGATATCGAGAGTGCGCCATTCGGGCTGGCTGTGTTCGGAGCTCGACTGCACATCGGACAAGGGAACCGTCACCATTGAGTCAGAATGGGCATGGGTCGGAGGTATGGAACCGGGGACGCCATCGTGGTGTGGGCGGACCGGAGACGCGGAGACCTCCATGGCGGGAGGATCTAATTCGGGGTTGTTGCGAGGGTTACTTGAGTTTCCAGTGACACATTCCTCGGGGATCTCCCACGAAACCGAACGGGATAGGGAATCGAATCGGTACTCGACGAATAATTCCCCAGTTCACAAGGCAATCGGAATGTCGGCGAGACGCGAGGGGGACGAGGGGTTCACGTCGCGGATGCGCGATACGATAAGGGAGGGAGGGGTGAACAAGCGAGGTCGTGGTGGTGATCGTCTCCCTGGAACTGCAAAAGGCGGGCGGGAAAGAATGCAAAAGAAAGAAGTGGAAAGTGAGGAGGTGAAAGGGAGAAAAAGGTGTGAGGAGCGAGACGGGGAGAGAGTGACAGATGATAGACTAGCCCCCGGTTAGCGTCGACTTATCCAACATTATTGTCGGGGCCCAGCTTCAGGGGCATGCCACTCTGCTCTTGTCCGCTGTCGATCGCCTGCCAATAATTCCTCTGATCGAATGGACTATTAGAGTCCCCCTCCGTTCGCCTCCCCCTCTCAGGGGGTCCGATGCAGTGTCTGTTCTGGACCCCGGACGACATCCGGCCCCGTCATGCAATATCCGAAGAATAATCGTGGCGTTGGGAGCCTTTGGTCCGCTGGGCATTGCTATTAAAAACCAAGAATGATGGGTGAAGTACCCGGCCGGTCGATCCAGGGGTCTCCACAACGTTAAACAGGGCTCCTTCTGATTCGCAGCCCTCTGGCCAGCAGAGACATTTGCATCTGTAATTCAGGGACACTTGCAGGAGGCCCCAAAGCAGCAACATGCCAGAACAAACCCCAAGAAGCATCGGATGACCCCCGAGGAACGCCCTCATTTCGGATCTAATTAACCACCACGCCCCAATCCGACGCCATCTCCGTGACCGCAATCTCCATGGCTGCTTTAAATCATCGCCAGTGTTTGGGATGGCCGGGGATGGGGCATCATACGTTTCATGACCGGTTTCACCCTGTCGGGGGTTTGACAGGAGACTGTGATTGGCGGATATGGTTCGATGTGGACTCTCATTGGGTGCTGCCGTAATTTACTCAGTATTGTTGCCGTTCGGCGAGCTCCATCGCGCCCTACAGGGTTCTCCCTTCACAGCATCAGGTTAAGTCAATCAGGATCTTGGTGGCTCTCAGGTTCTTGCTACGTGGAGTATACGTAGTCTATAAGAGAGTAAGTGTGCTTCATCGACTCAACGCGCTACTAAACGGCGATTGTTGGTGAAGCTATTTAGAAACACACAAACTGACACTGGGGTGGTGGTTCTGAGATATATATCTGAACATCCAAAGGAGCCAATACTGGCCGCAACCGCCTGCCCCCTAAGTTATGGTCTATATTCTCCAATAATCGTGTACGCATCAGTATCTACCCTTACTAGATACTCTCGGCTTAGTGCCATGTCAACGTGGGGTGAGATATCCTAATACTGATAGTTCCCTGCTTCGCTCACTTCCTCTTCGTGGTTGTCTGGACGACTCACCGCCGAGGGTCTTTTGACAGCTGTCAACCTCGCGAGAGTTGAGGAACCAGAAGGGACAGAAGCAAAGGGAACTAAGAATAGCCTTTGTCAAAGATCGCGCGCGGGTGAGGGAGTCCTCGATGTCATCGGTGCACGGGTTGTTTGTTGTTCCCCCTCCCCCGCGGCCCTTGCATGTTTTGGTCGCCCTTTCCTCTTCGGGCCGTAGTATTTGGAAACTTCCCTTTCCGGCGATCTTAGCGCCTCCCGGGGCGGATCATCAATGATCCTCTCAGGCGGAAACAGATTCTGCCGTCTGGCGGCCGCCCCGAGTCGCGTCAAACAACCATCCATCAGCGTCAAAGAAAGCAGTTCATTCTTGTCTTTCTCTTCACTCGCCATTTTCTCTCTTCCTTTCAAACTCGAGGGGTCCCTCCTCCGCCCCTCTTCTTTCCACTAATTTTTCGCCTCTTCCCGTCGCTCTTTGCTCCCTTTTTCGCACTGCGCCCATTACCCCCTCAAGCGTCGCTTTTCTTTTTTTAGCAGCACCATGTCTGACGATTCTATGGTCGAGTCCGTCTTCGAGGACGACGGCTCCTCCGACTTCGAGCCCGAGCCCGCTCCTGTAGGCGACTCTCACCGCTCCAATTTTCTTTCAAAAAAAAGTTTCATGCACTGACCGCTTGTCCTAGAAACCCAAGGCCAAGGCTGCCCCGAAGAAAGCAGCCCCCAAGAAATTAACACAAACCACCATCACGGCCAAGACCAAGGCCGCTCCCAAGAAACGCACCAAAGCCGACAGTGACATCGACATGTCCGACGCCGATCCTTTCGATATGGGCGACGACTCCGTGCTCTCCCAGACCCCCCCGAAGAAGCAGAAGAAGGCGCCCGCCGCCAAAAAGGGTGGCGCCAACCCTCTCGCAGATGTCGAAAATGAATCGTTCGGCATGGACGGCGCAGAAGAACCCGCCAAAAAGGACTCCAATGTATCAGAGAAGTACCAGAAAGTAAGTGACAGCGCGGTCGCATCGTCTGGGCAGCAAGGAACTAACGCGACACCAGCTCACTCAACTTGAACATATCATCAAACGTCCGGATACATATATTGGGTCCACCGAACGCACCACGCAACAAATGTGGTGTACAGCACGGAATCGGATGGCATGGAGTTCCGTGAGGTCTCCTACGTGCCCGGTCTTTACAAGATTTTCGACGAAATCGTCGTCAACGCCGCCGATAACAAGCAGAACGACAGTAACATGGATGAAATGCGGGTTACCATCAATAAGGAGCTGGGCGAAATCAGTGTGTGGAACAACGGTCGCGGTATCCCCATTGAGATGCACTCCAAGGAGAAGATATACGTCCCCGAGCTCATTTTCGGTCACCTCCTGACCTCCTCCAACTACGATGATACCCAGATGAAGGTCACCGGTGGTCGTAACGGTTTTGGTGCCAAGCTCTGTAACGTTTTCTCCACCGAGTTCTCCATCGAAACCCAGGACACGCGCCAGAAGAAAAAGTACAGGCAGACTTGGACTGATAACATGACGAAGATGGGGAAGGCCAAGATCACCGATGCCGCCAAGGGCGAAGATTATACCAAGGTCACCTTCAAGCCTGACTTCGCCAAATTTGGTATGACTGGTATCGATGATGACTTCGAAGCCCTCGTCAAGCGTCGTGTGTACGATCTGGCGGGTACGGCCAAGGTTGCTGTCAAGCTGAATGGAACTCGCATTCCAGTGCGAAGCTTCAAGAAGTACATGGAAATGTACACGAAAGCTATTCGGCGAGAGCGCGGGGACATGGGTCCGGGTAGCAAGGATGAGATCATCACCTGCAGCCCCGATCCTCGATGGGAGGTTGGTTTCGCCGTGTCTGACGGTGCCTTCCAGCAGGTGTCGTTCGTCAACTCGATCGCCACGACATCAGGAGGTTCCCACGTGAACTATATTGCGGACCAAATCTGCGCAAAGCTGGCAGATCAAGTCAAGAAGAAAAACAAGAACGGTGCAACCCTCAAGCCCGCTCAGATCCGAAACCAATCTTCATTTTCGTGAATGCCTTGATTGTCAACCCTGCCTTTACCTCTCAAACCAAGGAGCAATTGACAACTAAGCAGTCTCAGTTTGGTAGCAAATGTGTGCTGGAAGAGGACTTCTATAAGAAGATTCTGAAGACTGAGGTTATGACCAATATTCTGCACTTTGCTCAGCAAAAGGCCGACCAGATGTTGAAGAAGACCGACGGAGGTCGCAGAAGCCGCATGAGCAACCCCAAGCTCGTTGACGCCAACAAAGCTGGCACCAAGGATGGCCATCACTGCACGCTTATTCTCACTGAAGGTGACTCCGCCAAGGGTCTGGCCATGGCTGGACGTGCCGTTGTCGGCCCTGATCTTTTCGGTGTTTTTCCTCTGCGCGGAAAGCTTCTGAATGTCCGTGACGCTTCTTTTGATCAGATTTCAAAGAACCAAGAAATCCAGAACATCAAGAATTTCATCGGTCTACAGCACAAGAAGGAGTACTACACCGAGACCCGTGGACTCCGGTATGGCCATCTTATGATCATGACCGATCAGGATCACGATGGTAGTCACATCAAGGGATTGCTTATCAACTTCCTGCAAGCCCAGTTCCCCAGTTTGCTCAAAATCCCGAATTCCTGATCGAGTTCATTACTCCTATCATCAAGGTGTGGAAGGGAGACCCGAAGAACCCAAGCAAGCAGCGGTCGTTCTTCACTATGCCCGAATACATGGCTTGGAGAGAGGAACACAAGCATGAACGCGGCTGGGATCACAAGTACTACAAGGGTTTGGGTACCAGCACTACTGAAGATGCCCAAGTCTACTTCCGTGACCTGGACCGCCATCTCAAGGAATTCCACACCATGCAGGACAACGAAGTTGATCTCATTGAGCTTGCCCTCCAAAAAGAAGGCTGATGAGCGTAAGGAATGGCTGCGTCAATTCCGTCCTGGTACTTACCTGGATCACTCGGTTGAGAAGATCAGTTACACCGACTTCATCAACAAGGAACTCATCCTGTTCAGTATGGCCGATAACATTCGTTCCATTCCTTCCGTGGTCGACGGCCTCAAACCCGGTCAGCGCAAAGTGCTGTACACCTGTTTCCGGCGCAATCTGAAGAAGGATATGAAGGTTGTCGAACTGGCGGGCCATGTTTCTGGATCGACTGCCTACCAGCACGGAGAAGGTTCTTTGCAACAGACGATTGTTGGTCTCGCTCAGACCTTTGTGGGATCAAACAACGTCAACTGCCTCGAGCCCAGTGGTAACTTTGGTAGTCGTCTCCAGGGTGGTTCCGATTGTGCTAGTGCTCGTTATATCTACACGCGACTTTCGCCTTTCGCCCGTCGTGTGTTCCACAACCACGATGACCCCCTTCTGACGTACAACGAAGACGATGGCGAGAAGATTGAACCCGAAGTCTACGTCCCAGTTGTTCCCATGATCTTGATCAACGGCGCTGACGGCATTGGAACTGGATGGAGTTCATCGATCCCCAACTACAACCCCGAAGATATTGTCGACAACCTCAAGCGAATGCTGATGGGCAAGAAATCAAGCCTATGCAGCCCTGGTTCCGTGGTTTCACTGGTGAAGTCACTGCTGTGGGACCGGACCGTTTCAAGTTCAGTGGTATAATTAAGGAGACCGGGAGAAGGAAGTGGAGATCACTGAACTTCCTATCCGCACCTGGACGCAGGACTTCAAGGACAAGCTTGAGGATATCATCAAAGCTGAAAAGACGCCCTCTTTCATCAAGGATTACAAGGATTACAACACTCACACCAAGTTCACTTCGTTATTCAGATGGATGAAAAGCACATGAAGTCTGCTGTGTCCGAAGTCTTGAGGAGAAGTTCAAGCTCTCCAAGACGATGGCGACTACGAACTTGGTGGCCTTCGATCCCGAAGGTCGCATCACGAAGTATGCCTCGGTGGATGACATCCTCAAAGAGTTCTACGCTGTGCGTCTGAAGTTCTACGAGCGCCGCAAGCAACACCAACTGAATGAGCTGCAGAAGGACCTGGACAAGCTCAGTAACCAGGCTCGCTTCATTCAGATGATCATCGATGGAAAGCTTGTCATCTCCAAGAAGAAAAAGGACGTCCTCGTTGCTGAATTGAAGCAGAAGGATTTCAAGCCTTTCCCCAAGGTCAAGGAAGCTGTCAAGGCTGGCGAAACTGAACCTGTTGTCGAGGAAGAGGAGACGGAAGAGTCCACTGACGTGGAGGTGTTGTCCAGCTCTTATGATTACCTTCTTGGTATGCCCATCTGGTCTTTGACCCAGGAGCGCGTTGAAAAACTTCGTCGCCAGATTGGTGACAAGGAAGTTGAAGTGGATACTTTGATTAAGCTGTCCAAGGAAGAGATCTGGAAGACCGACCTTGATGAGTTCATTAACGAGTGGCGCTTCCAGAATGACGAAGAAGCCCGCCGGCAGCGTAAGGTCAACAACATGGGCCGGCGTACTTCCTCGAAGCTCATGACGACTGGCCGCGGTGCTGGAGCCGCTGCGAGAAAGCGCAAGGCTGCCCTGGGAGATGACCCGGATGACGAAGATTTCGCCGCCCCCAAGTCCAAGAAGTCAACTGCAGCGAAGAAGGCTGCTGAGCCTAAAGGTGGTCTCCTCAACTATCTTGGAAGACCAGCGAAGGCTAAGCCCAAAGATGAGGATGAATCAGATGATGACTTCGATATGGAGGTTCTTCCAAAGAAGAGCAGAGCGGCTCCAAAGTGCACAGCCCAAGCCCAAGGATGAAGACATAGTCATGGACGATCCGGTAATCGAAGAAGTCGCTCCTCAGGAGAGCCGCGCCACATCTGATCCCTCCCCAAAGCCCAAGGATGAAAGATACGGAGACTCAGACATTGAAATTATTCCAAAGAAGAGCCGAGGCACGTCCAAGACTGCGTCTAAGCCAAAGGATGAAGAGGTGAAAGCGCCACCCAAGAGAGGTCGACCGGCCGCGAAGGCGAAGCCTAAGCCCGTCGAAGAGGATGAAGATGATGGCCTCGAAGACGACGACTTCATGGAGATTACCAAGGCCGAAGCCTCCAGTCGTCTACCCAGCCTCCTCGCTCCGGGCGCAAGACCACCAAGTATGCCGAGCTGAGTGAGTCGGATAGCGATAATGGCGATGACATGCTGGGCGATGTTAGCAAAATGGTCAAGGGCATTGGCAGCACGGGCGGAGCTTCTAGCTCGGATCGCCAGCTCTTTTCCGAGCGGTCTCGGCCCGGGTAAGTAGCACTGGCCTGAAGACGGCTCGTCCAGGACGTCGAAACTGTCTGACTTCGACGCGGACGAAACTGATTACAGCAAACTGGTGCCCCAGAACACCCCTCGTCGTTCTCTGCAAGTGAAGCCTAAGGACTCCAAGGTGTCAGATGACAACGACCCGACGAGATGAGGAGGATGAGCCTGTGAAGCCTGCTGCTAAGGGTAAATCCGCTGCTGCGACCAAGAAGGCTGCGGCTGCCAAACCAGCTGCTGCCCCCAAGGCTCGTGGTCGCCCCAAGAAGGATGCTGCCAAGCCAGCCACCACCCAGACTACTCTTTCCCCTGCAGCCAAGGCGTATGCTTCCAAGCAGACCAAGCCCGCAGCAGCCAAGAAGAAGAAGATTATCGACGAGTCAGACGATGACATCGACGCCATGGCCAACGACATCCTGGACTCTCCCGCGGGAGGTAAGAAGGACGCCGATTCAGAGGAAGACGTCGCTCCTCCCGCCCGCAGAACTGCAGCCAGACCTGCTCGACGCACCGCGGCGGCAGCGAAGAAGACTTACGTACTTGATGACGATAGCGAGGAGGATGGAGATTCGGGCGATGACTTTGATGAGGACAGCGAGTAGAGGAGAATGGTGAGGGGATTATCATTAGACGTTGAGCGTCTAGATGGGCTTTCTATTCGTGATTAGTGCACATTTTTCTCGGGGTCGATTTTGTGTATTCATTTCAGGCGTATACAAGCAATGGATTTAATTATCTTCTGTTGGGATCCTCCTTGGTGTGTAGCATTAACTGCTCTGCGTCGTTGGGCACGTAATTGAGGCCTATATAAGGTGTTGGTGGTGCCGGCCACGTTGTCAGAGACCTTCTGTAACTACCAAGTGGACCATCATGCAGATAGGCAGTATTCACCGGCTTCTTGAACCTGATCTCTTCCTCCAGGTCCTCCGAGATAAGACCCTCATCTACCTGAGCGCTTTCCCTTAGAGAATCACGTCTTTCCTCTCGTTCTGCGCGCTCCCAACCCTTCACAGCTTCTATTTAATCCTGTGGTTGAATCAACAGGCTCAGTCCAAATAGAACTAATTTCCTTGCCGAACGGTCCATCCAGTTTACAAGTCCGGTCTTAATTGCAACGACAACGCATTAAATCACTCAAGTGGTGCCTAAGCCTTAAGAACACGAAGCAAATTTCAGTACAGTTCAGCTCAGAAGAAAACAAATCAACCCAGAACACCAACCGTCTATCATCTTCTCGTCATGATCTGTCCAACCCGTCCCTTGCCACCAAACGCCAAAAACGAGACCACCCGCCCATCCGACCATATCCAGATGCATCACACCACACATAGATAAAGACTTATCTTGCTGCCTACTATGGTGGGGAGGTAGTAAGCGAATTTACGCCGACGCCCTCCGCCTCTTTCGTTCATTCCTGAGCATCCCACCGCGCACCTCTTCGTCGCTCCCGGTGGCGTCCTGCATATGCAGACTGAGCAGGGCATGTGCGGCTTTGACTTCTCGGGCGAACAGGACTGTCTGGGTAGGTTTCTGTCGTGAGTGTGGGACTCTCGTGGCGAGTTTCCTTTTGATAGTGTTGTTGCTGCCTTTTGTTTTGGTTTTTCTGGTGGTACGGGGGGAGGTTGTTTTTGGTGTTGTGCTGGTGGTGGCCATGTCTGTATCCATATCCAAGTTTGTGTCTAGGTCCATGTCGCTGTCAGAGCTATTATGATACTCATCATCGTCGTCTTCTAGCCCGGAGAGACAGTCTGTGCTGCTGTTCTCGGAGTAGAGAGTTGAGGAGTTTGTGAGGTTGTCCTCTTCTTCCTCCCGTGTCCGCTCTCTTCCCTCTTCCCCATCGCTAGGGGTGTCCGCTGTACGGGCAGAGACAGGAGGATCCCTCCGTAGACACAAAGGCAGAGTAGAGGGATAAGGAGAAGCCACCCGCGAGCTGACAGTGTCGCAGCTACGCGGCGTGTTCACAGGGGTAAACGTATTCCGAAAGGGACTACTCGGCGACACACAATATGAGTCTGTAGCACTGATGCTGGCACTCGTGCTGGTACTGGTAGTACTGTACTCGGGTGATGAGCCGTACTCTACTAGGCTATCGGGATAGCTGGTGTTATGCCGATGGTGAGGCCCATAGCGATGAGTATGAGGGCGATGATATACCCGTGGGATGATGGGTCTTCGAGTCCCTCCTCCGTATGAGTCCCTTGAGCTGGGACGAGAGTAATCAGCTGGAAGGTGCAGAGCTGGGGGTAACGGGGTAGAACGAAGCTCCGTGTGTCGGTAGAAGATGGCTGTTTCGGTTGCTTTTCTCACGATGTTTGGATCGATGATCATCTGGCCGAAGCGACGGGTGCGGTCTTGGGGATGGATGCACTGCGAGGGAAAATCGAGCCCGAAGATGGGGGTTAGGGCATAGCGGATCCGCCAGCAAAAGGTGGCTGCTACAGCTTTCGCAGCTTCAAAGGGCATCCAGTATCCTGTCATGATGACTTGTTAGCTCTGTCCTTTCTGTTCGCTTCTCATTTTGATCGGGTTATGAGGGTCTGAGGACGTACCTTGGGCTGCTATAGCGCCTCCCGTGATGCTGTGACAGATCTCGCGGAGACCGGGGTTTGCGTCTAGCATTTTTGCTGGGGTTGTCTGGTGAATATTTGGTCAGGGCTTGTCCGGGGGATTTAGGGGAGGTGATACCGACCTTGGAATAGTTTTGGCATTTGAATAGGTGGGTAGTCCGGACGAGACCGATATTGTAGTCCCACATGACTAGCCATTGCTTATCTTCGCCCGGGACTTTGAAGGTGTATTGGAATACTGATAGACAATTAGAATATATTGATATATAGAAGTGGGAACAGACATACCTTCGAAGCTCTCCCTCCCAGTCTTCTCCTGGAAAGTCTTTTTGTCACTGTTGTAAGGGATGTGGCGGGGGTAGTCGGCGATATTGCCCATGGGGAAGATTTGGAATTCGCGATGCCGCTTGGTGAGCCTCATCACGTTCCTCGCAGGGAGGGTAGCGCATTTTGCCACGGACCTTGTCTTTGGTAAAGATAGGAGCATCCTTGGCCACCTTCTGCCTCTTCTGACGGGACAACCGGGAGGTCGTCACCGTGCCAGTCGAGGTCGTCGGCGTCGGACTTGGGAGAGGGTGCTGGCCCTGTTCGGGGACAGGATTCAGTAGCGACTCTATCGACGCCATGACTGACTGACTGATGCTTCCCTCGATGCGATTTGAGAAAGAACAGCCTTGGGAGGTTGCAAAGGAAAGAAGACACTAGCACTTCCTGGGAAGACCAAGACGAAGGGTGATTTATCTGGCTTCACAGATGTCAAAGGATGTGGCTAAACAGATGTGTCTCTCAGATCCTAGACACGGAGAAGGTGATGGGTTCTAGAAGTTCTAGCAGGAGTCAAAGAAGAGTGAGAAACAATGGAGGAAGACAAAAGGAGATGGAACCAGATATTATTTAGGGCAACGAAGATCTCAGTCTCCATATGGCTCCGAACAACCATCAGACGAGACCAGCTGGGAAAATAAAATGAGATAAACAAATAAAACGAAATTAATTATTCGCAGAAGTGCCAAGCAGGGTCTCAAAAAATCCAAGAGGATCCACGAGAGCACCTCTCACCTCCCTTTGTCAGGCAGATGTTCGGTTCCGATTTTTCGGAGTGAAGTGGGCGAAAGAGGCTTGATGACATCTGATGGATGATTCAGATGGCTGCCCCCCTCTCTGTTTGTCACTTCTCAGGCTGAGTTGATCATCCACGTGCAGCTCTCTCTTTCGAGGCCAGCGTGCCATACAAGACAGCGGTGAGCCAGCTTCTCCTGAGACCCTGATCTAGACAACTAGTCGGACAGAATGTCTTGGATGGATTGAAGCAGCAAACTCGGCATGAGACATTCACCGGTACTTGGACAAAGGAGGCGTCACGAGGCATCATCAGATTGGACCAGAGCAACTCGGGCGAGTCCATCTTGCCATACCACATCTCCCCTTTTGAGTCTAGCAAGTACACCCTCCGCGATATTTGCAACGAGCTCGGCCCGGTACTAGTTGGGCAAAAGCAGGCGGACCCTGCTATTGACATGCTTCCCACGAAAATAGAAAAGTAACGCATGTCTCCAGCAGCGTTCTTGTCGAGGCTTCACTTGTTCCACTTCCCATCTGCGGCTACCCTAGCCGGAAGATGACGCAGGATCAAGAACGAGACATGGTAGATCACGTTTCAGGGACTCCTGCCACCATGTGGGGGTCTTGCACGGCTGTCCCGTGAATGGATGTCCCCCATTCCGCCGCGCCCATTTTGCCCTGATCCAGATCTCCGCCATGCAAAACAGACGGAGACAGCGGTCTGACGAGGGTAAGCTAAAAAGGTAGCAGGAAACCACGGAACCCAGAAGGGTATCCACATGTAGCTTGTATTGCAATAAACTTCCTGGAGGGTGCAATAGGGGAAAAATGTTCCTTGATCCTGTCTAGCCCGTAGACAATGCGATACTGTTATCGGCATCGACTTCATCGATCCTGGTCTGCGAACTCGACATCCAGTAGAAGCATCCGCTGGAGCAACCGGAAGAATTTCCCTCAAGCACCAGACGA
Source organism: Aspergillus micronesiensis (assembly GCA_039763685.1). Taxonomy (NCBI): domain Eukaryota; kingdom Fungi; phylum Ascomycota; class Eurotiomycetes; order Eurotiales; family Aspergillaceae; genus Aspergillus; species Aspergillus micronesiensis. The sequence continues at coordinate 118,905 of JASHHO010000040.1, read as the reverse complement.
CCAATGGACGAACGGAGCTCACGGCGTTGGCTCAACGAAGCGGGTATCAAGGAGGTCTGAGACCGGCGGGAAGCTGCATGACACCTCCATCCTGTATGACGGGAAGCTGCTGCTCTTGCCAACCAACGAGTCCCACTGAGTCTGTTCCTACTGGCGAGAAAACGAGGCATTTTGCAAGACGCCAGCTTGGGTCTGGGAGGGTATACTCCGTACTGAGACGATGCCTACCCCCACCATCAAGGAAGAATAAAAAAAAAAAAAAAAAAAAAAAACCAAAACAAAATACGGAAAAGGTAGAGAGCGGTAAATTGCACGGCGAAATAGTCCTCCAGTCCATGCTGGTCAGGCGGGCACGGATCAGCCGAGTTTCCCTCTCAAGATATTCGGTCATGATCCCTTAGAGCTCAAAAAATATACGACCCGAGCCCATAGATTGTTACATCCAAAACTTTCAGATGAAAAGAAGGGGGAGCAAAGTACCTCCATCTTCCTCGTCAGGCGACTCCCGTGGGAAACGTCAAGATTAGCTAGTTGGTTCAGTTCAACTGAGACCCCTCCCATTCTAGGCGTGACACCCGTTCGTCAACTGGGTTGCCCAGCACCAGCCAAGAATGCCAGCTGGACAGGACAGGAAAGCGAGCCATTTGTTCTGGATGGGCATGAAAAGGTGCATGCAGGGCGATTTTCAATGGGGTTGAGGGTCAAAGAACATTCTACGCAGGCTTCTCTGCAGCAGTTCCACTTGTCAGTGGCGTCCTGGTGGATGGCCGCCTCTGCCGAAATGTCTCTTTGAAGCGGGAATTTCGTCAGGGTGCCCCTTCTTCCCTTCGTCACTGATTGCATTTTTGAATTTTCGTCTTTCCCTTCCAGGGTCTTCCATCAACGCTGTTGGTTATGCAGCCTACCTTGAGCGGCGGGCGTAATCTTCACAGCATCTAGGCTGCAGGGTATCTCTTTCACCCCTAGCAATGCATAGCCCACCGCAGAGGGCAAAGATCTTTGGTAACGAATGAGAGCCAGACCATGAAAGGATATAAAGAAATTTGAGAGACGGTCAGAGTATGTCTTGGCAAACAGCTGTTGATTCACGCCGACCGGGCTCGAAGAGAGACGCCCAAAGATTTAGAAATGGGGGAGAAGCCCAACATCCGAAACCTGATCCGTATGGTGATGGTAGTGGGGGACGGCCTGGCCGCCTGGGTCGAAAGATCCGGCCGAAGTTGCGGACTTTCTTTGATGTTCTCATAGATGCATCGTTATCTCATAGCTGCAACAATGGGCCGGAATCAGTTGACATTGTGTATACTTGCAGGGGTGATCATGTATCGAAGATTCCATCGGCTTCGACCGAGACTGGGATCTGCTGCAATCTGTACATGCGGCAGTATCGGGCTCCAGGGGCACTGTTCGTCAGACAGGGGTCCTCCAGCGTCCGTTACAGAGAAAATCGGCAATTCTGCCGCACCCTGGACGATCAACCTCGAAACACCCGGGCCGAAATGAGATTGCGATGGAAGAACGAAAGAAGGGTGTGGTGGGCAGTGGAGGGCGAGGGAGTGTAGTTAGTGTAGTTGCCTTCTTTGTCCACTCATGCGCAAACCAGACAAACACCACGACCGCGCTTAGTCACGCCCTCTATCCAATCACACGACCCCCTCACCGTACTACATCTCTCCGACTCAGCAGCACCGTCTGATCATCAACACCAGGAGCCCCTGTTCATTAAACACACCCTCGACTGTGAGATCCATCCTTTCTGCACGCCCGTTACTCGGGTAGAACTCCCGGCGTCTCCGTCGGGATCATCCCTGTCTCCTGCCGTATTGTAAAACAGCATGGGGGCACACCTGTACGACCAGTTCCGATCTGGGTGATGGTAAGATGATGGACGTATTTTGCGCGGATGCTGTGCCCAGATCCGAAGGTGGGTTCGCCACTTGATGCAGCGTTGTATGTACATACGGTACTTGAGGGTGAGATGACCTGGTTGCAGTGAGGGAGGAAGCAAACTTTGGGGAATGTACGGTGCCCTCGAAACGCTTGACTGTGTATGGTGACGATAGGCATATTATCGCTATGGAGATGACTCAATACGAAGGAGTTGGAGAATTGCCACAGGAGTCGAGACCCCCAGCTTGACCAGCCATGGAGCCTTACACAAACTGCAATGGACATGCAACCGTGACTCGCACAACGCATGCAATCTCCTGAGAAACCGGAGCACTGCCGCGGCCGAGACTTCAGTAGCGCCAGGACTTTTGCCTTCCCGTTTTTAAATTAAAAAAAAATCTTCAGAGAATGCGTTGACATTTCAAGGCACGCCGTCGTGTCCTCGGACACGGACAAGGAGCAAATCAGAATGGACTGGTTACAGCCATACCTGTTTGGCTCCGGCCACATCCCGTTTAGCCAATTAGAGGCAATTAGATGGGAGACATCATTATACAACCTATAGGCAATTTCATAGGTGATGCAAATAAATATCCATGCCTTATTATGAATAGTAGGTATCGCATGAGCGGGCCGGATGTGGCAGGAGCCAACTGGATAAAGCAGGAGTTAAGTGGGTGTGTTGTAATAAATCCCAATCATAATTACGAGACAATCAGTCACATTTTGTATATGTATGAGGTGCGAGCCCAAGTTGAGGTCATACTAGAAGAAAAGGAGGAATAGGGCCCCAAGAGGGAGTAGACCCGACGATCGAGGGAAGAGAAAAAAGAAGGGAACTGAATCAAGAAAAGAACCCTTCCAAATACATAAAATGAATCCATTCATCGTACACACAGTGGACCCTCAGCATCACAAGGGAGGGACCATTCCATTTTTAGCTGTACTTGTCCCACAGAACATGGCGAGAAATCCCGAGGCATCGTGATAGGCTCGGTCACTACGATGCGCCGGCTCATCTCAAGAACGGAGATTGGAAAATCCAAAGGCAGGGGAGGACCATCACGCACTTAAGCGGCCAAAAGAGGCTCCTGCGTGGAGACCTGCTCGGTAGAGGTATCCACCAGAGGCTCCTCCTTGGGTGCCTCGGGAAGTCCGATGCCTTGAACGCAGGCTCGGCGACCGGCTCCTGCTTCACCACGGGGCTGGGGCTGGGGCAACCTTGGTCACCTCCGGGGACACAGAGCGAGGGGCACAATGTACCCTTGAGCCTTGGCGCTGTAGTCATCCACGTACTGCTTCACGAGGCCAGTCGCGTGGGCGGTCTGCTCCTCCGCAATACCCTTGAGCTGGTTGGCCTGAGAGTTGATGACCTCCTGAGCATTCTCAATATGGGCATCAATGACTTCACGGTTGTTGAGATAGACGAGAGGGCCCATATAAGCAATGTTGACCGCGATCAGCGAGAGACCCCACAGAGGGAGCCATTTGATCAACCAGTAGGCGGAGAAAGCAGCGACAAAGGCCTGTGTGTCGGCAGATATCAGTCAACACCCCTGGAAATCTCGATGCAGGCGGGTCAAAACATACCGCAACAGTGTGAACGATGTTCTCGGCGAACAAGACGCGCTGGAACTCAAGCAGGAGGAAGTCGAAGAACTGCTCGAGGTCGGCCAGAAAACCTTCCAGGGTTTCCTTGGGGAGGGTGTAGTATTTACGGGGACGGAAGGAGCTCGCAAGACCCTGAGAGAAGACCACACGACCTCCAATTTCGGCGGCAGTCATGACTAGGTCCTGTTAGTTCATATGCCCAGCTATCTGATGTGGGATATCAACACTTAACAGCCCAAAGTCACATAGAGGAACTTGAAGAACCAACGCAGAAGAGGCAAATTAGCGGGCGGCAAAGATGAAGGTCACGACGGTCGCATAGGAAATGGCGGTAGCTCTAGGTTGTTCCCACTAACCGACAGGTTAGTTTGAGAGAAACGCAGCTTGGACGAAGACACCCACGCTCAGAAGATTGTACAGCAGGGAGTGGTAGTCTGGCTTCAATCAGCATGGTCCACTGCAGTCCGTCCGATTCTCTCTTTCCAACGCATACAAGTGAGGGGCTGTCCGGTCGCCGTGGTGGAGGACGGAGAGGAGGTCGAGGCGCGGAGCTCACGCAGCTCCTGTCCAGCACGAGATGCCTCGGACTTGACATGATCGACAACAGGGCCTGGGAAGACAATCGATAGTTAGAACGGCGGTCATATCACTCGGTACCATGGACGATTCTAGCCCCCGGAGGTTGTTGCATACCCTTGGTCACAGCATCGTGGATGCCTGGGCAGATCACCAAGTCAGTCTGTGTAACGCGAAGGAGGCTTCGGGGAAAGTCACTGTTCCATGGCAATTCCAAGTCAGTTTGATTCATGTTCGGTGAGAAGCAACGGCCCGCGGAGGCTGAGTGTCTCGCATACCTTACTGGTTCCATTCGGGTCGGGATAGCTCACGTCACCGGTGGCCATGACGGAATATGTGCGGAAGCTGAGGGAAGCTCGGTCGGAGACAACGGGATTCGTGAAGAACCGTGGGGATGAACACGGAAAGGAGAGAATGGCGAAGAGAAGAAGAGCGGATTAAAAAAGTACAGTCGAGGAAGAAAGGAAGAAGAAGCGAAGAAGAGAAAGTGGGAAGGCGGCGACGTGAGGGATGGCAGACCGGGAAAAAAGAAGATAGGAGAAGGGCGGCGGGAACCAAACAGCGCGCGGGTGATGCAATCGACAAGCGAGTCGGTCGTGTGCTCTTCCGAGCACACCACATCACCGACAACGCCCTCCCCTCACCTCTTCTTCCTGCGCATTCTCTCCGGCACGAGAGTCGACTTGCTACGGCATTCCGCTGCTTCCTGGCCTCCTCCACGGTGTACCCTCTCGACCCTTGCCTGTACGCCTGTGCAGCAGCAGCGACACCACTCCACGGTCTAGACGAGTCGCATGTGAAAACGGCTGCGAGCGACACAGAGATATCACCACCCTACAGAGGACATCGGTCGCCCACCCCAGCATCCGGAGACTCGATCTTCTCCGGTGCGGTCGCTCTTGGTTATCGACTGCAATCCACGCCGACATGTGCCATCTCACATGCAAGGAGAGGCGGTTTCCGACTGTGTGACGCGCGACCCGGTCTTTATCAGGGTCTCGTCGTCTCCCCCACTTCTCAGCCTGTCTTCTCAACCGGACGCAGGGATTCTGGATGAGCCCCCTCCAAGTTTTGCGAACGGTCTCCATAATATTCAGGTGGACCCGGAAAATCCTCCCATGAACCACATGTTGTAGCCCTCGTCCACACCGTGGGAAAAGTCCGTGTTGTCCCCGATGACATCATGGTCGTGACAGAGGTCCCAGCCGTAGAAAGTAGATTTCGTCTGTGCAGTTCCCGAGAGGATACTTCTGTATGACCTGAGCGCGGTGGAAGGTGACTTTTTGTTCAGATGAGAAAACCATCCGACGTTGGGTCGAGGGAAGTGCCGAGGGGAAGTCCGTCGGACGGTTCTGATCGATCATCATTGTGCCCAGTTAGGAAGACCCCAAACAAAGTGGGTGGCCTGAGTTCCCAGGCCGCGAACATGACGGAGGGTGGTCACGTGAGCAGGCGGGACTCACGCGTTTCCCGATGTTTTGATGCCTCGAACTCGCCGCAACAACGACCTCCGCCTTCCCACCACACCCCATTGCCGCCCAACCACCACGACCTCATTCGATGCCGTTTATTCCCAGTCGGCTCTAACTAACGGGCCGTTCTGCCCTGTGTCGCTCTTTACTCATACACCTCCCCCCCCCAACCCGCACACCCAGAACCCGCGTTTGTTTACGTCGCCATGGCTGCTACCGGCGCGAAGTCGCAGAAGCCTGTCGGCTCGGCATGGATCGCAACCGAAAAAGAGAACTTCCTGCAGCTCGTAAACCAGGAGGTGGAGGAAGTGGAATACCCGGTGCGCCATGAGATGGATTGGCTGAATGAGCATATGGCTGAGATCTTCAACAACAATCAATTGTCCGTTGCGACCGACATACCCCCTACATGAGCGCGATCGCTGACACCTGCATAGCAATTTTGCAGAAGCTTTCAAAACTCCCGGTAAGATGAGGGGCAAGACGCCTCGCACCGCACGGAAACGCGATGATGCAACTGAGCCTCGAGTGGTATGTATTGACCGAACTCTCGACCTGGGCGCTTATGACTGACCTTCCTAGCCCTTGAGTGAGGTTTTCTCCAGCGCCCACAACAAGTTTGAATACAAGATTGCCGCCAAGCAAGCGGCTTCTCAGTCCCCACGAAATCTGCCGCCCCTTCTGCTGCTATTCCCACCCTACCAAGGGGAAGACAGCTGTCGAACCGGTCCCCCAGCTCGATTACCCTAATCTGGCGCAGAATCTCAACTCATTCCCCCAGTACAACACGGACTCTGGCTATCACGGCATGCCGGATGCGGAAGACAATCAAGACGAAGACGAAGACGAGCAAGATGACGATGACGATATGGTTCTGACTCAAGTTGAGCTGAATCACAGACGTCAACCCAGCCCTTGAACGATGAAACGGTTGCTGTCGAAAGTCAGGATATGCGTTCGTCTGTCGACCGCCGCACGACCAACGCCTCCTTCCATTCCGCTCAAGAGGATGTTCGCCAACGTGCGGAGGCCCGGAGCCTATGCAAGTGGACACCACGCCAAAGCAGAGCGTTGAAATACACCCTCCGTCTCCGAAAACTAGTTTGAAGAAGGCCTTGAAACAGCGACAAGTGCAACTCCCGCACCGAAGCAAAAAGAAGCATCCGAAGAGCGGCCGAGCCATTGAACCTGTTGAGCCTATCGAACCTGTTCAACCCGTCGAACCCGTCGACCCGACCCCGCCCCAGAGCCTGAGAAGCAGTCCATCGAGGAGCAAAGTCATCTTCCCCAGTGAAACCACCGGCTGCCAGTCTTCGGATCCTGTCGAGGATGACAAAGATGACGAGAAGGACGACATGGCCCTGGACGACAATCTCGATGATATTGGCTCCCTTCAGACGGATCCACTCCAGAGCGGCCCCCTATTCGCAAGAGCAGTCTGACATTTGCTTCTCTTCCTGCTCGGGAACCCCTCATGAAGAAGAGCCTGGGAGGCTCGAGGCTGTCTCGCACAAGTCATATTGACCTTGCGAAAATCAACAACATGGAGCTTCTGGTTACCTTGGTAGACAGACGGCGGACACCGGACCACTCAAGTGGCCTTCGATGAGACTGCCGCGCAGGCGGATAAGATGGATGTCGACGAGAGCAAAGAACAAGGACATCTGACGCAGATACCAGTGCTAGCAAACTGCACAATAAGTCATCCACTCAGAGGCTCCATGAAAAGATTAGCATGCTGGGTAAATTGCAGCCATCACGACCTACCAATCTATCCGTCGGTGCAAAATCTGTCTTCTACGCAGGTGACTTATCCGGAGCTTCCCGCCGCAAAGACTGATACCAAGCGTGAACCGTCGGCGGGCAAATCTCACGAAACCCCAGCCCCCGAGATCTCCAAGACTGTCGAAAATGATGACTGGATCAAACCTCTGGATTCTCCGTATCGGACCACCACGAACAAGGCTCTTATGGATACTGAAAAGCGTACTCGGCTTGAAAGTAGCAGCTCCAAGAAAGTTGCTTCGATGGCGCGCATCAGAAGACGAACTATTAGGGATCTTCTCGACCCAGCTCGAGACATGCTCTGGAATCTTGCGTGGCAAATCCTCAACCCCCGTCCGCTCTCCATACCGCCCAGTCATCAGAAGAACCCTCAGTGTCCCAGACAGACCACAATGGATCAACCACCGCCAGTTGGCTCGCCTGTCCGTTCGGACGCCCTCTGAGTGCATCAAAATCTAAATTCCAGTCCATCGTGAAATCTGCCAAGAGTTTGTTTTCGAGCAGCGGTGATACTTCTGCCGCTGCTAGGGTTGGAAACGTCCTCACCCGAAGAACACAGAATACGCCATATGAGCACAGAAACCTTCAGCCAGAAAGACGCAGCACCACCCAAGCTTGAGGAGCCACCAAAGCAAGAGGGTCGGAGGACCCGTAGCTCAACGGAGAGGGAGGAGAAGAAGCGCAGACAGAGAGAACTCGAAGAGCGTCAACGTGAAGAGGAACAGGCCGAGCGACTCCGGCAACAAGAGAAGGAGAAGGATAGGGCCGCCAAGAAAAGAGCATCCAAGGAATACGAACCGAAGTGACCCCCCGTGCACCGAGTCACCCAAAAATTGCCTCAGCCGCAGAAATACACCAAGGAGCCTGAATTCAGCAATGAGGGCCCTTCGCGTATCCTGCCCCGTCCGTGTCGCAGCAACAGCCGCTCAAACAGAACGAGCGTCGTCCGTCAAGCCTGCTCGTGACGCTCTGCCCAAGCCCAAGCCGCAGCCGCAGCCAGTGTCCATTCGGTCGGCAGTGCGCTCTCTCGTCAAATCCCCATGGCATCGTCTACCGTCTCCAGCGTGACGGAGGCCAATGCTACTGCGCCCACTCCGGCTTCTACATCCAAGCAGCCAACCATCAAGAAGAAGGCGAGCAACCAGTCACTGCACCACTACGGCTTCGAACAGCAGCTTTAAGAGCTCTGTTTCGAACCAATCGCAACGAAAGGCCCAACTTGCAAGTGAAACGCAAGCGTGAGCAGGATGAACGCGAGCAACGTCGAAAGGAGGAACAGAGACGCGAGATGGAGCGAAAGCGAAGCCACGCAGCAAAGCCGGGCCGAAACCGAGAGACGCGAGCGGCTTGCTGCTGAAGATGCGAAGAAGGCCGCACAGATGCAAGCCATCGAAAAGCGGAGACTAGAGAATGCTCGCCGACACGAACGGCAAGGCAGTCAGCAACCCAGTGAAATGGGCTCCTTCCAGCAGGAAAAACCCGCCCCTCCAACACCCGGGCTGAACCTGCCCATCCGAGACCGGCCTCACGCCTTGGTTCGCTTCAGCCGTTCGGGACGATCGATCAACCCTCCCCAGCCGAACCCTGCCAAGCCGCCAAAGAGAGGTATGGATGAAGAGGCTAGCCGTCGTCCTGCTACCGCGAAGCTGGTGCAATGCAGCCGTCTGGAGAATACAAGCGTAGACGTACCGAAGACGAACAGAACCCTGTGATGCGACCTACGATGGCTCCGCCAATTCGCCAGTCGAACATTTAGGAAAGAGTCTAATATCAGGAAAGAATCGAACATCCACAAGGTGAGAAGTCCTCGCTACACCCAGCTTCTAACAATACTGATTCTCAATGCAGGCGCCGACGAAATTCCATCTACGGCCATGCTCCCTCCACCGCACACCAGGCCGGGTCTTCCATCTTCAAGACTGCCCAACCACAGAGGCCCGCACACCCGATGGACATGTCCAAATATGCCAATGGCAAAATTCCCTTTGCGGAACCGGCCAATGCCAACCTCAGCAGGCCGCCCACAAGCTCCCGGTGCCAGCTCCTCCAAGGCACCTAAGCCTTCGCCCAACTATCCCAACGGCGAAAACATCAACCTTCCCGAGATTGCCACCGACAGCGAAGATGAGGATTCCGACGCCGAGATGCTCCCCGTGCCCAAGTGGCGCAGTCGAAGGAGCTGGAGTCTCTCCTCCGACAGCAGGAGGGCATGGAGGTTGACTCTATCTTCGTCCCATCGCTCCTTTCTCCCTGGGGATACATTCAAGGCGGACAAGAAGATCAAGAAGTTCCGTGATCGTACCAGCAGCGCGAACTGGTCGTCCTGACGGACTCACTCAAGATGAGATCCGAAAAGACCTTGCGGAGCGCCAGCGGCTGCGTCTCAACGGCGGATGGACATTTGGACAGTAATTCTTTTAAGACATGCATGCTCACTCGTATTTCAATTGGCCTTCATGGTGATCGTATTGGGAATATCCTGCATTTGGTTTATGGGGCAGCAGACTTTCGCAGCCATTGGGTGGTGTTGACAGGCGTTTATATGATCAGATTGGACTATGTTAGATTTACCATGGTTGCATAATACCTCTGCAATGGATTGATTTAGTTTTCATCACACCCATGCCCCGTAGTCCATGCTGGATAGTGAGTGAGGATTTGGGGCGAAGGGGCCAAAATGCCTGCTCTCCACGGTTGCAGGAAAGATCATCGCTAAACCTGAACAGCTAAGCATTCAGCCCAACCAGAATCGCCGCTCAGCACATCAAGCAATAGCCAAGTGGGCGAACCCGCAGCAGCTACAGTGCAATATGCGACCCTCTTCCTCTCGCCTATTGGTTAAGCCGCGTGGTCTGCAGGGGTAGATTGACTCACTAGTCGGCTGTATTAGCCTTGCTCCTGCGACATGAGATAGATCAAGCCGAAAATACCCACCTTTATCACCTAAAATTCATATACTGTATGCACGTCTTTGCGGATTCAACTGACCCTTCCAACGATAGGTAAGCCATGGGCAAGAAACTGGTCAATCTCATTGGCTCTGGAATTGGTTTCACCTCTGAAGCGATCCATGCCATCTCCAATCGCTCTTCTGAGCAACGCTCCGGGGCAGCAGATACATCGGTTACTCCCACTACGCCCGATTACTTCGACTCCACGAACAATTCCCGAGCTAGACGGGGGACAGCATGTCGTCGCTGACGACGCAACAGCGGATCATTGATTCGCGAGGGAAGGGCAGAGTTACCAGCCTTTGCTGAGAAGGCGCATGAGATTGTTGAGAAAGACGATTCGCCCCTAGCGTACAAAGAGCATGACCGAGATCTCAATTAAGATGAAGTAGTCTGGGAGCTCGACGCAACAGCGCAGCAGGTCCGAGTACCGACATATGCGGAATTGGAGGATGCGCCTGCTCCACAGGTAGTTGATACACCTGCTACCAGCACTGCCGAGAAGAATCCCGAGCCAGAGTCAGAAGAAGCCAAACAAAAGCATGAAGAAGAGATGATCCGATCTCTTCTTCAACTGGGCGGTCCAGCTGAACCTACGCCTACGCGACGGCAAATCCCTTGTCCGGTGATTATCCCACAGTGTCGACCTGGCGCTAAAGACCGCGGATTCGTGCGTGCGTATGCACCCGTGTTGTCAATTGTGGTGTCAGTCAGGATTATTCCTCACATTCTTGGAAGACTTTTTACCAAGCTAGCAAAGTCAGCTTTTTCCTCCTCTTCCGGTACCTTTTACTACAGGACACTACAGAGAACCCCCCGCTAACAGAAAGAGGGATAGGCCTCGAAATGGATCGAAGTAATCAACATCGCCGCCGAGGTATTTGGCATCTTCCCCGAAACTGCCGCTCAAATCACCAGCATTGTCATACAAGTCGTCGCCGGCACAGCGCGCGAACTCCAATCGCGGTATCTCGCAAACACGTTCCTCGACAAGGTCAATGCAGATCTCTTCATGCCGCGCGGTCTCTATGCTATGGTCATGGCGTTCAAAGACGAAGTGCCTCTTCAGCAACAGCATGGGGGAGCATTGGATCTGCTCTCGCAGAAGGTAGGCAAGACGCTCTTTGCTACGGAGAAGGTGGATATCAATCAACCTTCTGTTGTGAAGAGAAGAGCTTGATCCGGCCCCACAATTGCGAAATATACGCATACGGATCAGCATCCGGAGATGGATGCTATCAAGAAGCGGTTGAAGGATGTTAGGCTGGCGAGTGGAAGTACGCGTAAAGTGATTGAGTTGCCCGAGGCGGCCGTTGGTGTATCCTGATTTGGATCATGCCGCGGAACAGGGGAGGGAGGGAGCTCTAGAGAAGTTGAAGGGCGCTGGAGAGTGGGTGCAGGATTATATGGATCGAAAAGCCAGGCGGGATATTCGAGTCGTTCACCTACACTACCACATTCCTTACGTCAAGGTTGGATATACGAAGGCAGACAGGCTAACAGAAGGAAACAGGAAACCAAAAACCCAAGGACCTCCCTCACAGTCCCCGAGACAGGCCGCAAAGCCTTCGTCTCCCGCTACAACGACCCGAACCACCCCGTCAACAACGGGAAACTCACCTCCGTCCTGACATGGGGTCTACTGGGTACCAAGCCAGGTTTGATTGAACGGGCTACGACGTCGATTCGGGAAGCGCAGGAATCCAAGCGGGTTGCCCGCGGGGAACCGCCCAGTGAGCCGATCAAGGAGAAATGGGTGAGGTATCAGCGGAATAAGAAGCCTGGTCTGATTAAGAAGGTTTTGCAGGACCATGTGCTGTATCTGCTTGTTGTTAATATGCCGAGTGAGGAGGAGTTGCAGCAAGCTGTTGCTAAGTTGGAAGACTGATGCAGCATGGTGGACAGCGGTCATCTTGCTAGATATGGGTGATGATCAGACTGGGAAGGCCGGCCCATAGTGTTGACTAATACTGTCTAATAGCTCCTTCAATCTGATTGATGAATGTGTTTTTTGTAAATAATTAGGCCTTCAAGTACGTACATGATATCTTCTACCAGGATTGGGTCCCAGTAAAGTTTCAAGCCAAGTTATTCCCTTCCCCCAAAACCAAAAAATTGTGAGTTTCCTGTGTCGTGTTGTATTAAGAGGGTATTTCTTATGGCAAATGCGTGGACTGCTCGATCGTCACGAGGAAGGATCATGGCTTCATTCTCTCCATAGTGGATCCAGTTTTTGGCCAGAAACAGATGTTCATGGGCTGTGGGTTCTGGGTAGAAGGCGCGAACATCAATTCGACCAAAGCTGGTATGTATTGCCGTACCGTCTTCGGAAAACCGAAGGTCTTTGAAGAACCGAATGTTGGGTCGATAATCTCATCAAAAATCTCCAGAGTTCCAAGTAACTTGTTTGAGTGTACATCCCATATACCTATCTCGATTGTTGTTCCACGGAAAGGTCTAGTGTTCTCTTCCTGTATCGAGGCAGGAACCTCCATCTGGGAGAATGCCAGTGCAGAGATGTATCTCCAGCCTCGTCAAAGAAGGACTGGAATTTGGCAGTCTCTGGACAGAAAAAGAGAATCGCGCCACCCTTAGAAGAACAAGCGACCAGCTTTCCATCTGGAGACCATGCCACTGGAGCTTCAGATCTGCGGGAGAGCTTCGCGCCTTGGAAAAGAGACCTCCTTTCAGATCGCATATCTCCAGCACACTCGTTTCGGTGGACGACTCGGCCTGGCTTCTTTGAATATACATGCAAGCATGCTACTATCAGGAGAAAAGGCTAGCCCCTTGACAATTTGGTATGGTCTGTTCAAAACGTGCAATAGGTTGCGTGTCCGACATCCCAAATTGCGACCTCGCCTATCTGTCCCACTTTGTGCTGGTCCTGGAGATGTACGTACTTACATCACCGTCTTCACGTTTGAATCCATGCGCTTTAAGATTCCATTGGGGCTGAATTGACACATGGCTGACCTCTCGGATTGATGGTCCAGTCTCCAGGCCAGTCGTCCTGTTGTAGTGTCCCAGAAATTTGCTATCTGTTGTATCGGATGTAAGGAGCAAGTTTCCATCGGAGAAAACTGCATCATTCTCTCACTTGGTATTAAACACCCCATCTCTCGGGTCTGCATGGCTCCCAAGTGCAGTATAGTTGTCTATCGCATCCGAATGTTTGGACACCTTGATAGTGGAGCACAACTTGTCCAACTCACGAAATACTTCGGCATCCGGATCCATTTAGGCCAACCATACTGTGATTCATGATGCCAGCGAATGTTGTATGGTTGGGTGACAGATAAAGCTTTGTGAACTCGTTGGCATCGTTGTTCGGCTTGTTGGTTTTGGGCATCGATTTTCTAGTAAGATCCCACAGGTGGATCCCAGACTCTGTTGATGCAGTTGCCAGGATGCTATTGTCCGGCGAGGAAAAAAGCTGATACCAGAAGCCGCCCTTGCTTATTTCAACCTCTCGAATCAATGCTCCGTGGTAGTGTCCCACACCTGAAGGTCTCCGCCGATGCAATAACCATTAGCTTCAATCTTTGTGAGAAGCTTTCCATCAGGGGATAATCTGAGTCCAGCACATTGCGCATCAATTGTTTTCAAAAGCCTTCCAGATGCAACGTCCCAGAAATGAACTGTATTGCCGCTGGATAATAGAGTTTGGTTATCGGGCAAGAACACGATATCATGAGAACGGCCAACTTCCATCGTATGTAACAAGTTTTCTGTTGTCAAGTCCCAGATCTGGATCATCATGGTGGAGGCAGACAAAGTGGCGATCACCTTCTTGTCAGAGGAGAACGCCACACGAGAGCAAAAACTGATTGGGTCTAGTCTCCTTGTCCCTGAACTCCTTTCGCGAATAGGTCTTGGTATTCCAGATCTGGATTGTGCCATAGTCAGATCCAGAAACTAGCAGTTGGCCATCTGAAGACATGGCTAGGGCATGTATTTTGGAGTGATTCTGTAAAGGCTCCATAGCCTTCCCGTTTTGATACATCAATCAGTTGTATCCTTGTTCCGGATGTAAATGGGCCATGGTCTTATCCTCGGAGAAGACATGGAAAGAGCAAGAAACCTCAAATGATGACTGGACCTCTTGTCGAATTCATCTTTGGCAAGGTCCCAGACCCGCAGGTTTCCCTTATCAGATAGAGAAATTAGGTGTTTGCCATCAGATGAGAATTTAACACATTTCCCCGGGCCCAGAGGCTCAAAGGACTTGAACAATGTTCCAGTGGCGACATCCCAAACTCGAAGAGACGGACATGCAACCATCTTGCCGTCTGGAGACAACGCCATGTCTTCGAAATGTCCGGGGCTCTGGAAAGTCTGTAGCAAAGGGCTCCATTCTGTATGGACAACGGGTACCCTGGTATATGAATTAGGGATCTTGTCCCGAAATTGATTTCGAACAATGCTCCTTTCCGGGCAGAAAATCAGAGCTGAGCGGTAGATTTGCAGCGGTGCAGTTTCTATAATTCCTCGAAATTTGAGGATAAACCGCCTGGTATCTTGAGTGAAATCTCTCACCTCTGTTGTCTCTTTGCTCTGTATTGCGAGGTTAACTTGGAGGATCTATCAGCAAGGCAGGCATGACGGCTTACTGTAAAACTAGAACAATATTCGTTCAGTGTTATCACAGCAGAAACAACTTCAGACATTTTGCTACTGGCACTCATAAACTCAACCCAGTGAAGAAAGTGACACTTAAGGAAGCGATGCACTTGCCCTTCATTATCAGGGACAGTTGCAGAGCATTTGAGATGGTCGACCCAGTGCAGGCCAGCATACTGGACATGTAGAGGAGGAGGAGTTTTGAAGCGGTTAACTTCTGCAGGGCTTGCAGATGGGTGCGAAAGATCATAGAAGTTCTCTTTCAACCTGTCCGATAAAGTATGCAGACAAGCTTTCAATGCCTCATAGTGTGTGTGGTCTTTGGACAGATCCAGAATCTCAAGTCCGAGCATCTGTCCTCCTCAATAAGGAATTCGCGGAAAGACAGGTGGAGGAGCTTCACTGTGCCCTTTCGATCATCATTTATTGATAGAACCGAATGCAGCCCATGTAAAGTGTCCTCTGCTTCGAAAGGTTCAAGAGATAAAAAGTCACTGAGCGCAGTCATCGTTAAAGGTTCGAGCAGAACGACAATGCACCCAACAATCTTTCTAAAAGAACCACAGAGCAGTTCAATCTGCTTGTCTGTCGCACCTTCTGTGACTGAAAACTTCAATATGCGACGGTATATCTGGTCCAGCTTGTTCTGTGGGGTCATCCCTGTGGTATCTCCCTCGAGAATAGCTTTCAAGCAATCCTTTGCTTGACGCGGAGTTAATCCAGGCGCTTGAAGGAATCTGCTCGCTGTCGCTGCATAGATCCATAGACCATCAGCTTTCAAAGCAAGCTCGGTTGTTACTGTTTCACCAGGCCAGTCACTCGATATATTCTGCTTCTTCCGGACTTTGTCCAATTCGAGTATCAAGAACCTTGTTATGTCATCCGTGTTATTTGCATCCAACATTGGAGTAACCTTATGTAAATCATCCTCAAGGACTTTGCAACGATCTTTCATCTCACGAAACGCAGAGAAGATATGCGCCTCCGGGCGACTTGTGATAAAGATCTTCAGCTGGATGGTGTTTAGGCCTTGGGACTGAGTGAACCGCGCCAATAACCCTTCAATTTTGCTCTTTTCACATTCGTCAAGTGCGTCTATCACTATCACCAAAGTAAAGGGTGACAGCAGGGTTTGTTTTCCAGTACCAGAAGTGGCTGCAGAATCAATTCATTCCACTGATCCTTCATGCCCCGGTTACCGATGTCTGGATTATTCGATATAGCTTTGCAGATCTCATCCCTCGTATCAGGCAATGAGGTTGCAAGCTGTTTACACAGTGTCGTAAAGAGCTTCGTGGTCGTGCTGCGATCTGCTTTGCCCTGGTCGAAGAAGAAACTTCCTCCGAGGCAAAGACGTTCCGGGGATGGTGTGCCCTTCATGAAGGGCTGCCGGTTGTGACAGGCAGCAGCGACTGTCCGAGAAAGTGTGGACTTTCCTGTGCCAGCCATGCCCTTTAACCAATAGATATTCTCACTTGTTGGAGATCGACACCAATCCTGAATTCGACCAAGTGTGTTGACCTGGGTACCTTCTAGGCACCGAGATTTTGTCTCGTCCTCTTCAGAATCGAAAGCGGCGCCGTTTGATACAGGTAGAGTACTCAGCAATTGCATTTGCTTGGTCTCCTGTAGGCTGTCAATAGGCTAGTATCAAAAATCGAATGGAGAAAATTCATACCCTTGTTTCGTCCTTAAGTTGCGACATCAGTTCGAGGGATTGCCCTATCTGATGCTGCAATTTGCCAACTTCGAGATGCATATCTTTCAATGTGTGTTGGCTAAGAACATTCAACTGCTCAATGATCTGTTTGTCGATGGTATTGATCGGTTGTAATAACTCCTTCCAGTCATCAGAGAAGCCCAAGCCAGCGAGGAATCTGTAAAATCCGGTTTTCTGGAAGTGTTGGGCGAGTCTTATCTGAAACTCGAGAATTCTTGCATACATCTTGACAGTTTGCGATCTGACTGATGCTTCAAGCTCTTCAGGGGATCTGTTAGACACGTCTGACTTTTGGGAGTATATCTCTATATGAGTACGCTCAATAAGTCTGTATCGAACCAGGATGATCGAGATGTCTTCAAATGCCGACATAGCATCCTCATCCTGCGTGACCGATTTTGCGACCGGGTTCAAAAGCAGCAAAACCCCAGCCCATGCTAAAGCCGCGTGGGGCTCTGTACTGACAGCTGTCGTGATGAAATCTTTCACCGAGAGTATGGCGTGAATAGTGCGACGAGCCTGCTCTCTGATCACAATTTCCTTTCCTGCAACCGTGATTTTCAGAGTCTCTCTATCTCCTGCAGTCGGTCCTGAACTAGCGGTCGAAGACGTGGAAGAGGGTTTGGGTCGGCTTGTGCGGCATTATCGGCAGTTCCTTGCTGCAGAAGAAAGTTTCGTAGGCGTGAATCAAATCTCCATGTTCTTCCTGGAGGAGCTCATAAGCTTCTCGCCAGCAGCCATGGAGCTCTAGGCACTGAGAAAAAGGTTTGGGGTCTTTAAACTCTGCTTGAACGGCGGTTGAAGTTGTTGCTTGCGGTGGCTGAGCATTGAGTGCTGGCGGGCTCACAATCGTAGGTTCATCTGGAGGCTTAGGAGATAACCCTCGGAAATGGTGTCTAGCACTGCGCAGCCTGTCTCGCCAGGGCATGATCAATTCATCGGGCCTGAAACCCCACCGGGCTGTACCAAAGATAACAAAGTCTTAGAATTTGCCCGTAGTTGACAGATGTATTCAAGATGGTCGAAGTTGATAGTCGTCGATCTCATGGATGTTCAGGTTGGTGGGAAGAAAACAAATCAATCCACCTGTCCTCGTTTCTTCGCTCCAGACGTAACAATAGCGGGGTAGATCGATTCGTACTCAGTATTGGTTTGTTGGTGGCCAGAAAAAAGAAAGCAAAGACCCACCCTCAGCTCGCGGCATCTGTCGATCAGTGGACGATATCTCTTGAGATGTCGGTCTGGTGGTTTGACACCTTGCCATGCGAGCGTATCAAATGAAATCTGATGCTCGTGTTATTCTTCATATCTTCACAGTTATAAATCCCCATTACTCCAAGTCAATGCATATTGTATCACCCTTTTCTGTCAATTTGAACGCCTGCTACCCGAGGGAGGGAGTGATTTTCATGGATACCACATCATTAGCGTGATTCGGCGGATTCAGCTTGCCCCATCGTGATCAATAATATTTGACGTATCCACAGTTGAAGCTCATGGCAACTTTCAAAGGTTGGCCACAACACTCAAACTTCCTTGTCGCAAGGGAGATTGCAAACGATCTCGCAGTTCTGGAAAAGTTCTTGCCTGCATTTTCCCAGATTCTCATCTGCGATTGTTTTCTGCTATGGATTGACAGGGTAAGGAATGGAGGACGTAAGATGGAGTACTCTGTAGATAGATAGTAGTCAATTCAACCTTTCGACGCGTCGAAAGACACCCGATATGCTTGGCGCTAGTCCTCTCTGGGAAGACGGCAGTCACAACAACTGCCGACCTAACTTGTAATTCAACTTCCTATTGTCCAGATAGCAAAGAGCCTCGGAAACACCTTCTCCATGATGTATGATGAGATGGTGGATGTCATTCCGATTACAGGGCATTGACGGAATCGAGAGCAGACTGGTTCTAGCCCGGTCACCAAACTTTGAGCTTATGGCACATCTCTGGCCAGGAATTACCCCTGGAAGCATAGGTTGCCGGAAGACAATGCCCGGAAATCGGTATGAAAGTCTCTGCAGGTATTTGATGAGACCGCACGGATTACTGTGTCTACTGCTGAACACCCTTCACTACTTCAGCATTTCTCATGATGGATCCCACACTACTGTTCACTCGGTGCATATCCTGTGGGTGTCCTATTGAGAGGTCCCCCTCGTCCTCAAAGTACAGGAGTTATCGAGCACGTGCGTCTGAGATCCCTTGTTGTCTTATACTCAATTAACCCCTTCACAACCAGTCTATTGGATCGATGACGGAGCCAGACTGAGCGAGCCTGCAATCAATCACGATGGCAAAGTTTACTACGGCGAAAGCTACATGCCAACTGGATATCTGAGACGACGCGAGAAGAAAAAAATTTGACCATGGGGCAACATACATACAGAATGCCTTTCTCTTCCACTCAATCTGCTGGGACGAACTTGTCGAGTGCTTCGGGGCAAGAAGGATCGATCTAGACATCCTCTTCGATAGCTGTCACAAAGCACCCAAAACCACCGGTGCGCATGATGGTCCTCATTTGAGGCTGGGAGCTGACAGCGCATCTAGTCAAGTACTACCGAACAAAGGCAGACAATATAGTAGCTCCTTTCGTGGGAGCAACTTCACCAGTGACCCCGCCTGTCCCACGAATACCATGGTACAAACTCCATTATCAGCTTGCCCGAATACCTTTATGGGTGATGCATAGAGCGTGGCATCCCGATGGCTACTGTGGACGCCCCCAGCCCCTTGTCCTTCCCCCTTCCGGTTATCCTCCCATCAGAGACCCGTTTGTGCGGCTTCCCATGGAGATATGCATAGAAATCGCATGCTTGCTACCTACTGCTGACTTTTATAACTTGCGTCTCGCATCGCGCACCATATACCCTGTGTTTCACAACCAGGCGTTCTGGAGGACTCGCTTTTCCCATACCAACGATCGCCAATACATCCACGCCCCTGCCGTCGGGCGAGACATGATGGAGCCTTCTTATAAGATGGATTGGCGCGGACTATACCGCCACACGGGCGACAAGCCCATTGAGCTCGAGAGATGGTCGCACATTCGGATGTTGAGCGCACAGATGAATCGCTGGCTCTTTGAAGCCACGATCCACCCCAAAGCCACACCCAGCGACGGCCCCAGCCCAAAATTCTACTGCGCGGACCTCCTTTCTAAGCCAAGCGACAAGCCAAAAAACAATTTGAATGAATGGAAACCCACCCCCCAGTCGACAGTCAATCTACCGCTGAGAGATGCAACAATCAACGTCTGGATTGGTCGCAATGTGTCGTCGACCTATGTTTCCGGCCTGTCCATCGTTGTTGACGATCGTCCGCCCGTGAGCTTTGGGTATCGCACGGACGAGGAACCGGTGACTCTGAAAGTACATCCGCTGAATTATTTGTGCTGCGTGTATTCTACCGATGCTCTACTCGCCATCGCTGTCGCGAGTGATCATCTCGGTGGCTGGCTTTGGGCGGGTACACCCACAACCAACGGGCCGATCTCGTGGGTGTGGCGCTATTCGACCCAGGGTGACAAGATTACAGCTGCTTGCAATGTAAGGGGCGATATCATTTTATGGAACATCTTCCAAACTGACAGAAGCAGCGTTTGCATATTTCATATCTCGGTACGCCGGACCCGGTTTACGGGTAACAGATGCCCCTATGGAGACAGTGGTGATCAGATTGTGGTGTGAGGGATATATAAATATATACGCTGAAGGTCAAGTTCCCAACTCGGGCAGTGGGAAGAAATTGTGGCCCAAGATTGTATGGCAAGAGACTAAAGGTGACAAGAACATTCTGTGGGAAAAATTGGAAGAAGAAATAGAAAAAAAAATATGACTTTGCTTTTGATGTGTGATTGAGGAGTAAGTTTATATTGAGGAGCCAAAAAGGCAAAAAGAATGCATCATCCGTGAATCGAACACGGGCCTCATCGATGGCAACGATGAATTCTACCACTAGACCAATGATGCTAGTTGCTTGTATAGTGCTTCACACACTGGCAATATCAAGCAATTGACAAATACTACTGGCCCGGAGATAGAGAGGGTATGTCCGCACATACATTCCTTCTGTTGATCCCAACACCACACTCGGTCGATCTAACGCCTAACTCCGTCAACTCACACGGTTATATCAGCCTGATCAATTATCGAATATGAGCACTGAATGCCATTCACCGACCAAGAATCATGACTACGGCGCAGAGAATCGTCTTCATCACTGGTACTGCCTTCCGTCCATCTTGCCCGTCTATACTAACAAAAACCAGGAGCAAACCAAGGCATCGGCTTCGAAACAGCCAAAGACCTTCTCCTATCTTCCTCCAACTATCATGTCATTATTGGGTCTCGTGATCTGATCAAAGGCGACGAAGCTGCAGCGCACTTAGAATCTCTGTCGAAAATAAAAGGCACAGTATCTTCTCTCCAAATCGACGTGACAGACGACCGATCCGTCGACGCTGCCGCAGCCACAATAACCGCCCAATACGGCCGTCTGGATGTCCTCATCAATAACGCCGGGGTGGTGTCAATGGCTGTGCCACCGCAACGAGACGCCCTGCGCAAGGTGTTAGACGTCAATGTCGTCGGAGCCCTCAGCACCACCGAAGCATGTCTTGACTTACTCCGCAAGTCGTCCGATCCTAGACTTGTCTTTGTGAGCTCCAGCATGGGATCGATAACGCATGCATCAAACCCCGACTCACCGTTTTATCGTCCCCATGCAACTGAATACCGGACTAGTAAAGCAGCCTTGAATATGATGATGGTGATGTATTGGGCGCGGCTGAAGGAAGAGGGGATCAAGGTCTTTGGGGCGGACCCCGGCTTGTGCGCCACCAACTTTGCAGGTGATCCTGCAGCATTGAGGAATCGAGGTGCAGCTGAGCCGGAGGAGGGTGGTCGACGTGTTGCAGCCGTAGTGAAGGGGGAGAAAGATGACCATGGGAGTGTGTTGGGGGTGTATGGCGTGTCTCCATTTTAGGCTTCATTGTACAGTCCGTCGTTCTGTTTCATAAACTAATTAAGCCCTGGATTGTCCTTCTGTTTCTCTTCTGGGTATCAGCTGCCTCGTAACAGAAAGCCACATCAGCTCAGCCACTGCAAATAATTGGCGAAGACGTGTTTGCAACGCGCCGCCGTCAGCCGTCACCACGTACCGGTGCCAGATGGGCAAAAACAGGCGACGCAGACATGTAGCACAACCACACGCAGCTTTCTGTCTGTTAGTCAGGATCGTGATTTTGGAAGATAATCATGATTCTCTACAGTTTCCACTACCACGAATAAAGGTTGGGACTAGCCTCCTGCCGGTGGCTGTGGCATTCACTGCCCTGCTTCTTTGAGCAAGTGACAAAGACCTATTTGGAAGCCTCTTCTGCCTGAGCGCCTCTTAGAAAAGTAAGACTCTACACCCCTCCGTTCTGCGCGCTACCGGATCCTCTACAATAAAGAACAAGCAGGAGATGAGTTCAGCCTGCTCCCCAGCACGATATGCCCGCAAATACGGGCGGGTCTACAAAGACCTTGACAAGCTATCGATGGCAAGCATCGGATATCGCGAACTCGGAAAAGTCAAGGTTGACTGCCGGTTCCGTATATCGCAGACGAAATGGGGGGTTATTGGAGACGATCAGCATCCAGTAGGCATCATCTACATGGATATCACGGTGGATCAGCCCCCAGACTGTCAGCTTGTCAATTCAACTGTCACTCTCACGATTGATGAAGCGGACTCTCCACCGACAACAGATCAGTCCGATTCATATAAGGGATTCCTACAGATGACCGATCACTACGGTCCCAAACTCCTCGCAGGTCCAGAGACCACTATTCCCATCACAACGACCTACAAAGTGCTCCCTGAGCTCACAATATTGGGCTCCGGAGCGGGAGGGGTGGGATGGGATCGCGCGAAGAATTATACCCGAACAAGTCGGTGGACCTTTACGGGTGATCTT
This sequence comes from Aspergillus micronesiensis, assembly GCA_039763685.1. Taxonomy (NCBI): domain Eukaryota; kingdom Fungi; phylum Ascomycota; class Eurotiomycetes; order Eurotiales; family Aspergillaceae; genus Aspergillus; species Aspergillus micronesiensis. The sequence goes on along the minus strand of JASHHO010000040.1, from coordinate 96,315 downwards.
CTACCTTGCCTAGAGGACAACGGAATCCACCGGGGCACCGTCTATCGAACGGTAAAGTGGGAGTTGAACGCCAATGAGTTTGACAAAGCGACGATATCCCACCGCGCGATCCAAACAGCATTCGCGTTTGAACATGCGCGGCGCAAATTCTACATGCGTGTTGAGATACAGGGCCAGCTTCGAAAAGCTGCGCATCGTGCGAAGGAACGAATGAGGACGATTGAAATTTCCTTCATATTCCTCCTCCGCGATCAAGGAGTCGGGGTGACGGTTATTGATTTCGATCCAACTGTGGATATGACGGAGAGACTTGATGCGGTTGCGCGACGTTTGCCGATGGATATGGAGAGGAGAAATCGGCTGAATATGGACTCTGCGCACGGAACAGCCTCAGACATCAACTCCTCTAATACTATGGAGGACACGCCACCTACTTCTCATAGTGAGCATGAAGATACGCCGGATTTACATATGGAAGAGGTGGATCACCCACTTGGACAAAAAGACTAGCGATGGGGATGGAGCCATCGAAACTCCAACAGAAGACAGACCACCTACTTCTCATAGTGTCTACGAAGATGCGTCAGAGGAGATACTCTCTTGGGCCCCTGACATGGACCTGCAATGCGCCAACGATTATTAGCCTTACGTCAGATCTCACAGTTCCCTATACTCCTCTTCGTGGTGCAGATGCTGGCTAAAATGCTGGAGTTGTTTTCATTCAATCTATCGAAGAGGGAACTCGTCAGAACGTGAGATCAATTGAGCCAAATCCTGACCCAGAAAGCCTCGCGGAGGCGAGACTGGATAGTCAAAATAGGATAGCATCATCTAAACTTAAAAACTCCAACCAACCACATTAATAATTAAGTAGAAGCAGAAGAAAGACAAGATGGTGATAGTAGTAATATAAGCTATAGGCAGGCCTTATTGATTACAAGCGTCGCATCTGCTTCCAAACTTATCTCCTACATCACACAGTATATGCACTTGCCAAAATCCAGCAAATTTCTGTGTTGAGAGCAGAAATGTATCAATGACGTTCAGTAGTTGAATCTAACAGACCCGCTTGAAGTCCCTCTGTCAGACCATGAATTGCATAGAATCTACCCTACCAGACGTATCTGAAGTGTTCACACTTTTTGTGGTCTAGCGGTCATTTTTCATTCCACGCCCTCCCAAAGGGCTTGAGCTACTCGGTTAATGTCAGAACTGAGGCGTCGACGGAGATGAGGCGCAGCCTGAGCTGACTAGAGGGTCTCAGCCCCGCTCGCTCTATATAACATGTTATCGTCCAGTCCCCTCTAGTACCCATCAGCATGCACCTGAATCCCCGAGGAGAGGTTGAACATCATGTCATCAAAACGCGGCAGTCAAAGTCGCCCTAGAACCTCGTACGTAGAGGATCTTGATGAATCTGATGTACCAGAGGGGACCGAACCGATAATCCAGGTCAACATGTCAGCAGGTCACCCAGCGATCAATGTCAAACCTGGGCTGCTGTCGGAAAACCAGAAGCAGACGCCAAAACCACCGGTTTCCAAGTCTCAACAAACCTTCAAGCCCATGGAAATCCCCGAGGCGACAGCCGGCGTGAGATCAGACGTCGCAGAGAAAAAAGGTGCGGCCAAGCCAGTGAGCACCCCAAAACCACACCAGGAGGCAACACTCGAGACGAAAGCTCGCGAGAAGTCGCAGATCAAGAAGAATGCCGCGGAATATTTGGTCACTACCACACCTCGTGACATTACACAGCACTTTGAACTGGATATTGGAGTGGATGTCGTGGAAGAGCTCGAGGAAGTTTGCCGCTTGAAACGACTGGGGTATTTCCGCGATGCAGAAGAGCATATCCGCATGTCACTCAGTGACTTCATTCCTCTTTCTCTGGTCCAAATGGAATATGCGGATCTGCTACTGGAGCAAGGTAACTATCGGCGATTCCATGACCTATCTGCAGATGGAACCGTTTCGACATCACGCCTCCTGTCGGTGTCGGTCAACTACGCAGGTGGTTCATCAAGGGGCATCACAGCACTAAGTCAGGATTTGATGAATATACGATCCTTCTTCGCTATTGATGGATCATTCAACTATGATGTAAAGAAATGCCTTGATGCTGTCAGTCAGTACTTTTCTCAATATAATTACAACATCGAGACTGAGCTCGATTGTGTTGCTGTGAGTATGTTCTTCACTACTTTTGTATAATCTGCTAAGAGATTCATAGATCATCACTCTGCGAGACTGGCTAAAGATTGTTGCATGCGTGCAGAACGAGGGAGGCATCGTATCCACCGGAGCCTGGATACCGATGACCTTGTCCTGGGCAAGTTTATATCAATATATCCTTCGCGAGGACCGTGTATGGGATTTTCGAGACCTCATCCTCGCCATGGCTGAAGCAACTTCCCCGAGGAAAGCGTGGAACTACCTTACAGACACGAAGCTCTCATCCCCAGGCAAGCTCCGATCTATATACGAACAATGGACATCAGATGAATATGAATATGACGAGTCCACAAGTCTTGCATTTCTCGAAATCTTCAGCCACCTGACTAGTCTGCTAGTTCACAGACTTCCCCACTATCAACCTCGTGATCACTCGAAAGAAACAGCTCGACAATGTCTCCAGGAGGCTAGCAATATCGCCCTAAGCATCCAAAATAACAACCCCGACCTGATCAGATCACGTCCATACCTTCGCTATATCCTCGCCAACGCCCAGTATGAGCGTTTCATATCCGGGCAGCGCTCAAGCATGCCCTTAATCTGGCGCAAGCATGGCACGAGCACTTCTCTAAATTCCCGGGCTCGCCATTTGCTACGACGGTTGCCCGCCAATTTACCTCCCCACACACGCCGAGAACCCGGGCTGGGTGTCCGGCTGCTCCAGGGTCAAAAGCCATCGAAGAACAATTACAGACCGCCATAACGGTGGCGAAAGACATCGGCGACTACGAACTGGAGGCACTACTTCTAAAGGAATTGATATGCCGTCTCCCAGAACCGCAAGAACAAATTAGCCGTCTCCTGGTCCTTCAGCGCAATACGCAAGGGCACACACTTGATTACCTCAAAACGCTCCTAACGCAGTACCTCCTTGTTAAAGACGACACGGCCCGTCGAGCTCTCTGCACTGAGATTGCATGCTACCGCCCTTCAAATGTCTATGAATGCGCTCCATTGATCAACTTCTGCGCTACACGAGTCCTGACCGCCCTTCACCGAGCATTAGGCGACCCCCAGGGTTAATCGGCGCGGTAACCAGTCGATCGCTAGAGCTTCAAGAGCGACTGCCGGCTTTCTTGCGCCTGGCAGTCAGTTCTCCTGCGGGAGACTTTAGCGTCTGGGGTCGCGGGTGTATCCGACCTGGCGGCGAGAGTATCACTGTCCTACGGCGGAGGTTGACCCCGTCCGAGAAGGAGGTTCTTCGACAGCGCCGGGCGGGAGTCTTGAATTCGACTGATTCTAGTGCTGATGAGAGACGGAATCGACAGATCAAGGGGTTGGTGAGAGGGTTCTCCAGTTACGGAGGAGGGCGGAGAGACCACCCCATACTCATAGACATAAGCGGAGTATGCGGATGAGACCGTATCAGGCGACGGTCGAAGATGCGAGTGAGTCGAGCGGTGGTCATTATGGTGGGACGGAGTCAGAAGATTGGTCGAATAGTGAGAATCATGGATGACTGTAGAGTCCTGCATGATGCATGTTGCGAATTCGGGTAATGAAAGAATGTGCTCTTCTTGTTCTGTGTGTCTGCGAATGTCAGCTGAGCTTCATACAATATGTACCCTACTAAATTCAGAAACAGCTGATGTAGAAAGTCTGAGACAAAGGACTTAATCAGCGTAGATTGACATGCTCATTGCAATACTCGGTGTGAAAGTTGGGACTCTGTCGTTGAGTCGTTGGAGTGTCTTCGATCCGCATGGGATCTCACCTGGGCTTCTCATATAAGATCTTGACAGAGAGTTTAATCGGACTTGACACACGATCGGACAATTAGAGCTTTTCATCTGAGGAAGCCAAGCAAACGACTGCGAGAAACCGGTTTTGTGCATTAAGCTTTGGAGGTAATCGGACAGCATACTTCAGCCTAGACGATAAAGCCTGGCCAAAGACCACCAAACTAAACAGAAGCAATAATTCTTATTTCAGTTTCACTTTTCCAGAATTTCCTGACGTGCTGTCAACTATGGCTTCCCAGACCATCGTATCCAAAGGCATCTACCATGGCCTACCGACCTTTCCGAACGAACAAGGTGGACATACAGCCGTTGTGACCGGTGCCAATGGTATTTCTGGAGACTATATGGTAAGCCTTTTCTCTTCGCAAGTCTATTTAGCCTGATAATTGTCATAGCTCCGGGTGCTCTGCGAGTCACCGCAGCGCTGGAAGAAAATATTTGCCCTCTCACGTCGTCCTCCGAATGGAACGTGGCCAGACCATGTTGAGCATGTATCAATGGACTTGCTCCAACCAGCTGAAACTCTCGCAGCCCAAATGAGAGAGAGAGGAGTCAGGGGGATTATGTTTTCTTCTTCGCATACATTCAACCGACGCCTGAAGATGGCGGCAGTATATGGAGTGCAGCCAACGAGATGGTGCGGATCAATAGTAAGTTGCATGGCATCATTCATGACGTTATCTACCCCATGATCCTAACACGAGGTATTACTCTAGCTTTAATGTTGCAGAATTTCCTTGAAGCACAGGCCCTCGCCAATGTCCTTCCCAAAACCGTCCACCTCCAGCTCGGCGCGAAATACTATGGTGTCCACCTAGGACCAACGAAGATCCCACAGGAAGAAACAGACCCCCGAGTTATGCTAGAGCCAAACTTCTATTACAATCAGGAAGACTACCTGATAGAGTTTACTAAGAAACACGGTATCAACTGGGTTACCACACGCCCCTCCTGGATCCCAGGTGCCGTGCCCGACGCAGCAATGAACCTCTGCCTGCCTCTGGCCATCTACGCAACAGTCCAACGGCACCTCGGAAAGCCACTGGAGTATCCTGTGGACCTAGTCTCCTGGGAGACACAGCAATCCCTATCGAGCGGCCAGTTGAACGGGTATCTCACCGAATGGGCAGTTTTAACGGAGGCCACCCAGAACCAGAGCCTCAACGCCACTGACGACTGCGCTTTCATCTGGGGAAGTTTCTGGCCCAAGCTTGCCGCCAAATTTAAGATTGACTGGATCCGACCCGAGACAGATCCAGCCGCTCTGACGGAGGTGGTGACGCCTTACAACCCGCCACCCCGTGGCTTCGGGCCACCAGGCACGATCCGATACAAGTTCACGCTCGTGGAATGGGCTCAACGACCCGAGGTGCAAGCGGCGTGGAAGGAGATTGCTGCCCGACATGGACTGGCGTATAAGGAATTGCGTGATACGGATCGGATTTTCGGGTTTACTGATGCGGCTATGCAGTGGCCGTATCCTATTCATTACTCGTATGTTTCCATCCATGTTGCTATTTGGACTGTACTTCGAGTTGGACTGACTGTATACAGTACTGCCAAGGCGAAGAAACTGGGCTTCTTTGGCTTTGTTGACAGCAATGAGTCGATTTTCAATGTTTTCCAGGAGTTTGTTGATTTGAAGATGATCCCACCCCTTCCTTGAATATACACGGTTAAGACGTTGATTGCTTGCTGTTCATTCATTTTCTCTCATTTCATAAGCTACCGACTTTTGTTAATGCATAAAGTAGATAGTTATGACCTATTGCATACTCCCAAAATCACCCGAGCGGATAGTAAAACTGCCTAGGTAAACTCAGGTGTTTGATTATTTCAGCACACTCACCACAGACATTGCAGGCAGTATCAGTGGTGGCCTATGTCGAGGCCTTCTCTGGCCTGATGGCTTGTTTTTCAAGTACATCTTTGTATTTCGGTGGTTGTCTTAGCATGGGCGGAGTCTGTGACGTGAGTTGCCCATGATCACTGGATAGGAACAGTATGACGAGAAAGCGAGTCATACCCTTCGGCGTAGGAAATATGACTAGGTTCTTCCTTCCTTCCAACGCTCTCTCCTATATTTCTACCTCACATCTCAAACCCAGGGTTGGTAGATTGAGCACAGCTTGTCGCTCAAGGGCGTCAGCTCTTAAACAGCTCATTTTACTACGTGACTTCCGTTGCATCGTCAACTTAGGGACAATCAAATGGAGCCGTAAGCCTATACATAGGACTTATATTCTATGCATTGACTGGAATAGTAATTTGCTAACACGATAACTAGCTCCGAGGACAAAATAGACCTAAAACTGGTCGAGATTCCAAATCAAAGGATACGTCTCGATCCTACCCATCCCACCAACGATCTGTAGGCCACATTCCAGACCAGACAAACGCAGACGAGATCTAACCTGAGCCCGCTGTCAAATGATTTAGGCCTCCTATCCTAGATCAGCCTCCCCCCCAGAATGGGCCTGTAAGTACGAATTACTGACACGATGAGGATATCAACTGAATGAGATTTTGAGCATCTGACCCCCGCGCCTTCAAATGCGTTTTGTGTCGACAGTGGCATACAGCTCGGTGTCCGTGGCTTCGGAATTACTAGGTTGGTTTCAGATATGCTATTCCTGTTTTGTGGAGTTGGGAGTGTGGGGGTCATGTGGTCGATTAAATGGTAGCATCATATTCAGTATCCTAAGACAATGAGATCAATAGAAGTTGATTAGCTTTGGGCCTGTCAATGCGCAATATTGATAGGTTGAAGAAGAGAACCATAAGCAACAGTATATGTGGCAATGCTATGCTGGCCTTTGGCTGCTCAACAGTGGCCAGCACATGCTTTGAATGCGCCCCATGAAGCAGCCCATATGGTAGAACCATTACTGTAGCCAGTCGCACAAAGACAGACTTGCACAGACAAATACGCATGGATAAGTACATTCAGGGCATCAAGAGACATCAACAATGGAGTAAATATACTAAGTCTTCTTACTACTATAGCCAATCTGAACTTTTATTAGCATCGTCGCAGGGGTGGGCGGAAGACATAGAGAGTATGGATCTACTGAACAATATACTCTTGCATATATCGAAAGAAAGTGAACGGGATGATCAAGTATATATTCCGAATCATAGTATGTATCCTGCTCCCCCGCGATGATGCGGTCACCTATATGGTACATCTTTTCTACTTCCACTTCTTAAATTTAGTCCACATGCACCTCCGGCTCCATATCACAGCCGTCGTCAAGCCCTTGATCCATCGCGTCGGGATTCAGGTTCGCCGCGTCGGGCGCAATGCCGTCTTTATGCTTGTCTTCGTCGTGTGACACCGTCCGCCAGCCTGAGCTTTGAGACGCGTCTTTAATGTATTCAGACATGGGGAACTTTGACATGTTAGATCAATGCATATAGGAAGAAGTGGGACTTCGAAAACATACGTAATGGTCGTTCTTCTTCATGGTCACCACCCATGGTACGTTATCAAAAGTCACCGCGCGGAGACGGAAGTATGTGTTGTCGGGGATCTTGCCCACTTCTGCGACGAACTTATCTAAGTTCGGGGTGGGAACACCGTTCACGGCGGTGATGAAGTTCGTCGGGGAGAGGCCATACTGATATGACGGGGAGCCGCGACTCTATTCAAACATTAGTATCCATAACGAAGAAAGGAAAAGGAAAGGAACGAAGGGCAATGAACATACCCGCGCGCTGACGTAGACCTCACTGTGGAGTTTGGAGATCTGCTGACGCACTGCATGGTGCGGCTTCTGTAGCACAGCACACACAGAAGACCACGGCACGGTCCGTTTCAAGATCCTCCGTCGGCACAGTGGGTACCTGTATCTTCATCTCCTGGCCGTTGCGCACAATCAGAGCCTCCAAAACGTCCTTGTCGTACATGATGTCGAGCTCAGACACCCGCGTGATCAACTGGCCGTCCAGTGTAAGGATAATGTCTCCCTCTTCGAAGGAGTCGGCCGACGTGTTGAAGCCCGCAGGAGGGCAGTCGACCTTGCGCACCATGAAGAGCTGGTGTCGCGAAGGATTCGCTTCCGCCACACGCTGGATCCATTCCTCGACACGCCCATAATACGGGCCTGGCTCATCTGAACCACGTAGCTCTCCATGTTGAGGATGCGAAGCTTGGGGAGCTCACCGGCCTGGATCTTGGAGGCTACCGGCAGGAGCGCCGGAGTAGCAAAGCCCAGATGATATTCCACGTCCTTGTGGGAACTGGGGGTGCGCTCACCCAAGTAGTTCAACCACAGAGCTTGCACCACGCCATCCTCGCCAATCAGGACTCCATTCGAGCACTGGCCACTCAATCCCGTATCGACAGTGATGGCGTCCAAGTTGATGGCTCGGTAGCGAGGGGCGGAGGCATTGGCGGGAATCGAGACGGTTGTAATATCAGTAACAGCGGTCTTCGCCACAACGATGCGGAAGTTCTGATGAATCCCACAAAGATCGTGTTTTGGCCTTGCTTGATGTACTCCGTACTGAGTCGCGCGCTCTGCACGGGCGCCTGCACCAGACTCGGGTCGTACTGCACGATGGTGTAGTTCTGCGGCGGGTGCAAGAAGACAACCTTGGCACTGACGATGATCGAGTCGGCCACGGTGATGTTGATGTCACAGAGGTTGTACGGCACGATGGCGCGCGACACCACGACCAATCCCTTCTCAGCATCAATCACCAGACCAAAGCCAGTCTTCTTGGCCTGCGGGTAGCCATCGAGCTTCAGAGGCATCGTGCAGGACACACGCACAAAGCTGCGCACGATTTCCGCGGCGGCAGGCTGGCTGACGCCATCCAGCTGGATGAAGTCGGCCTTTCTGGGGACTGGGGGAACGGCCGGCACAGGATCTGCCAGGTCGGAGAAATCCCAGAGACCGGTGTTATCGTTACGGACCGCTAGACGCATCTTGGGGTGCCAGTGGCGGTCGATATACACAATACTAGTCCCCCGCGTGTGGAGGTCGCGAATATGGCGATACGAAATGACTACACGAGAGCGGTCTGGGATGGTCTTCATGACCTCGACGAACTCATCCAAGTTCCTGGTGGGCCGCTTGTCGACGGAATCGATCAGCCAGCCGGACAGGGTGTTTTCCAGCTTGAAGGATCCCGCCGCCTCACAGACGTATACACCACGAGTCGCGATGGCATACAGACGCGACTGCTGGTACGACAGGTTATGGAATGTGCCACCAGCCACGGTCACGAAGCGGTCCGGCGTGATGGCATGCAGATCGCCAACCTGGCATTCGATCTCCACATTCTGACCGCCTCTCTGCACCAGCAGGTGGACCGACTTGCCCACGCTAGAATCAAGGATATCATCCAGCCGGATGAACTGCGTGAGGAGCTCGCCATTGACCTGCAAAAGAACATCTCCTTCCTCGAGTTTGCCATCGCCCGGGCCCTCGGGGAGGATGATCTCGGCTACCAACATGCTGGTCTCAGTGGGAGCCGCCTTGCGGACCTTGGCCTCCCATTCCGGCGTCAACCCGAGCCGGCGGCACTCGTCGAAAGGTTTGAGGATCCACTGCGTTTGGATGGTTCCACGGGTGACTGGTTCCCCGCGACGGATACAGTCGAGCGCACGCAATGGACGGTCCAGCGGGAGAAAGTAGTCGGTAGCGGCACCGTCCGCACGACCACCGGCCTGCAGCGCAATCGCGTGGCCGTCAATATTGACCACGGGACTACCGGAGCTACCACCGCTCGCAGCTGCAGCCGCTTGAATGTAGTTGGTATTGAAATCGCTGTACCCGTCGCCGTACTCTGGCGCATTTCTGTCCAGTCGACTGATCACACCGGACAGGATACTCAATTTTTCGCCCGCATCGTTACCCACCACGCGAATCTCAGAACCGACGCGCGCCCCGTCCGGCTGCAACTTGAGCTCGGTCAACTTTAGATATCGAATCGCCTTGGGGTCAAACTGCAGAATACCGAAGTCGTGGACGGGATCGCGGTACACCGGCCGAACGTCGCATTCCTCATGGTTGTCGAAAATACAGTACCCCCAGAACGGACCCGGACATACGACGTGACGGTTCGTGAGAATATAACCGCGCTCGGCGTCGACGACAAATCCAGTCGCCTGACTGCTCATGGATAATTCCGTGTCGAACGAGCAGGTCTGACAAAAGTGGATTGAAACCACACTCTTGACGACCTCTTCGATGGTCGCCTGCCACTCCGGCGAATCAGCCTGGGCGGAGCCAATGGGCAACGGATGGCCTGAATCTTCGGCGTCCTCGACATCGTAGACGGTGCCGTTTGCAGGTGTGGTGTCGCCGGGGGTCAAAGTGGAGATTTCAGGCCGGAGATGTTTCGCCGGCCGATCTGCGGAGGCACTGATGGAGCTCCGCTTGCGCTTGGAGTTGGAATCGCCATTCAGATCCATAATTGACCGGCGGGGTTTCTGAGTGGCCGGGAGCGTGTGTAGGAGGGAGGTCGGGGGAGGTAAGTGAAAGCGTCGCGTCGGATGGGAGGTCAGCGCTCTCGCGTGGAACGGTAGTTGAGGACCTTCGAGCCAATGCACCGACGAATGGCGCAAGAATCGGACAGATAGTGGAACAAGAGAGGCGGATGAGGTCGGCGACCGCTGTCCCGTGGTGAAAAAGGAACGAGGATGCGCCTGGGCCAGACGGCGAGGCGAAGGATAGTAGCAAGCTGAAAATGCAGCAGCGGATGACGCAGCGGTTAGTGAGACGATAGGCGTAGTAGCGACAGACAAGCTCCTTCTGCACGCAGGGAGCCAGGCGAGAGACATTCACAGGACCTGGACGGCCGCAGTGGAGGAGGAGGGGGGAGGAGGAGAGGAAAGAGAAGAAGAGGGGATGCAGCAGCGCCGAAGTTGAAGAAAGAAGCCGCAGAAGCTGTTGGGAGCGTCACCTGCGGTCCCGATTAGGTAACGGCCCTGGCCCGGGGTCTCGCGCGCCCTGATTGGTTGGTGGCGTCCAGTTGACTTGATCAGTTGACATGAGCATCCCTCCATCATGGATTCACTCAGTGTGTTTGTACAGGAAACAAGATGCGTGGCTTCTATCTCGCTGCTAATTACATCGCACACCCCCCCTTCAACGGGCGAGGGATGGCACAACAGATTTCTATGTTCATCGGATATCCTAGTTTACAATCCCGGTTCTCCTCCTGCCCGAAAACTCTCCCATGACTGGCATCAGGTTGTCGCGAGTTCTCCAGTGCTGAAACAGGATCTTCCAGAAGAGGGCGCGAATCTCTGATGGTTCGATGAATCCTGGATGAGGACTGGGCAGATCGCTCAGCTGGCTGTTTGTTCGGTCAGATGTGATGCACCGCGGCGGAGGTGCTCAGGGTTCCCCCGGGTCTTCCTTGGCTGGATTCGCAATCGTCTGGATTGGATCGACAGAGTCATTTCGACTACAGCATATGAGCCTGTCTTGATGTCGGCGAGAATCCCGTAGGTCGGTATGTGTTCTGCAGCTTCCCCACAAGAGCGCAGTTGTGCCTAGTCTTGTCACCCAGCGTAAGGGGAAAATCGAATTCTTGCGATGTGGGCATTGCTCAAACCACCGATTCCACCATCGAAGAGGGACTAGGCTTGCCGTTTCCCTGGCTCTGCGGGCTGGGCTGAGGAGTACCTCCTGGGCGGGACGCGGGAACAGGTCACTGAGCTTGTTGTAGATGTCGTTCATGGCGGGCATATGGGGCGGGGGTGTCATGATTGCGGGAGCCTGAGGCGCGACTCCGCCCGACTTTTTTGCGCGGTCGGCGATCGTGGCCAGGTAGGCCAGATTGGCCTGTAACCGACGCATACAATCCACATATTCAGGACTTGGCTTCTGTGTGGAACCCTTGGTCGCGTCCGGGCCTTGTTCGGACGATGGGGATGGGTTGTTGGAATCCTGTGACCCCTGTGGCGGAGGGACACCTGCCTTGCCAGAAGCCTGGAGATTGACCACCTCTTGCAGGAGCATGGAGTTGATATCGAGCAGGGTGGAAACGCGTGCTTTTTCACGCGAGGACACGGGAGACTGTGCGGCCGATTGGGTGGAGCTTTGCGATGGGGTGGACTGGGGCAGGGGCCGCTGTTGTTGTTGTTGCTGCTGTTGCGGCGGCTGCGCGCTTTGTTGTGGTTGTTGTGGTTGTTGAGCCATGTTGTTAGGGGTCGAGTTCATGTTTTGCGGGAACGGGGGCGTGGTGGTCGCAGGAAGATTGGTGGCCGTGGTGGGAGCCGACTGAGGAGGAACAAACTGGTTCATGGACGCCGGGATAGGAGGTTGGGAGAAAGGAGCAGAGAAGTTGGCGTGGGGACCTGTTGCTCGGCGGATGCCCGCGTTAGCGTCTTGTGCTGAAGAAGCCCTCGAGGATGATCCCTTGACGATGAGGACGGAGAGACCGCGACCCTGACGCGCCACCTCGCTGGAACCGGGAGTGTCTCCCGATCGTCTCGATCCAATCTATCGACCGCCTTTTTCTGATCTGGGGTATATCAACACGCGAGAACGTACCGGGAGACTGTTGGGGAAATCCAGCCGGTATCATGGGTCCCCCCGGACCGGCATGCTGCATCGGCATGGGCGCAAAAGAATGCTGCTGCTGCGGTGGCTGCTGCGGTGGCGGTTGATTCTTTGCCGGGGGGAACGAGGACATGGCATTCTGATAGAAAGGGAATTGCTGCGGACTCTGCGTGGGCACAGGATATCCGGCCGGCGGCTGTTGGGGCGGTTGCATCGGGAAGCCGTTGGGGTCCATCATTCAGGGATCAGAGAGACGATCGCCAGAGGGGTAATGCAATATAAGAATAAATGGGTGAATATCAACAATAGAAGTAATGTACGGATCAGGGGCACCAGAATCGAATCGGCCGAGGGAATAGAGGCTGGGAGTGCCAATGAAATGGATGCAGCGGCGGCGATCCAATATGCGATGAGAAAGTGCGGAGAATCGGGGATGGAAATAAGCCAGGCCAAAAAAAGAAACGGAAAAGGGCTAGGGAGGGAGAAAGCGATCGAAGGCGAGTCCGATCCGAACGAACAGGAACGCAAATCGGTAAATAATACAAGGGGAAATGCACAGAGGCCGTGGGGACAACCCAATGAGCGATCTCGATGGGAGGATGGCAGCAGCCAGACGAGCAGCAGAACAGCCGCTGCGGGAGAGCAGACGCCTATTGGAGGGGGCAGGGGACGGGGACAAAGAGACGACGGACGCTGGAGTCCACCGTGGCCGCACGGACGAAAGAAGGACAGAATCGTCACAGGAATCCGGTAGATTGTGGTAGGTTGCAGAGGAAAGATCAGATTTCCCGCGTCATTGCCCGGCCTCGCTGAGCGCTCCGTCGCGGGTGCTGATTGGCTGGGTGCGAATGACTCAGCGCGCGCTAGCCCCAAGCAAGATGGTCCAGGACCAGTCGGCGGAACGTTTCCCCGGTCCTGACCTTACCCCATTGGGAGGTCCTGGGCTAGCCCGAACGGGACAGAACCTCACCCATCAACAACACCACCCACGGCTGTTCCTTTACTTCCCTTACCACTCACTCCCTTCCTCTCCTTGTCCTCCTCCTGGTATCTTTCCTCCCTCCGTCATTTCATCACTCACTTGTCCCCACCGTTATCGTCTCTTTCAGCTGGCAACTGTCCCCCATCTCAAATTTGAGCCGGCCTCAGCCGTGGGGCACCCTGATATGACACCGAACATCCGCCAACAGAATCGAGCAGGTCCCTCTGTCATCCAGACCAGCCATGCAGCACACCAACTGTTGGTCGCCTTTGACCGAACTTTCGGCTTCTCCCGCTTCTCCCGCTCTTCTCGATCAATCGATCCCAATGGCAACTCCCTGACTAGTAATCCCAACTAACGACTCCATACCTATCTATCTATCACCCATGATCGACGCGACGGCCTCCACACTAGCTAGTTTGAGATAAAGTGTTGCCAGAGATCCCCCCACTCTTGGCGGAATTTCAATCTCGTCTCACTTGATTTCTCGAATTTCTTAAAATATTCTAGACCGATGCTGGTTCTTACGACGGACGGCCAATGGGAAGCTCCCGAACCAACGAGTCTGTCGCCCGGAATCCGTCTCCGACCTGTCGTCCCCACCGAGAACGGTGACAAGTCACATCCCTCTGCAGCTCCTCCCTCGTCTGCACTGACACATCAGATGGCACAGGCCCGAATGGACCCAGAGTGCCTGTCAGCTTCCCATGGACGGGGGACAATCGCATTCATCCGGCCCCTGAATCAGTTCAACACTATTGCATTGTACGGGGCGCTAAGGGCGGACCACGTCCCGAGAGATGTCAATCAAACCCCAATGTCAACTCAATCCAGACCAAAGACTCTCTGCCAATGAAGGTGGTGAAAGGGTGACCGGTGACACCAATGCACCAACCCCACGGCGCAGCCGTGGGCGACGCCGATGGTGATTGAGACGGGGTCCCTATTATGGCTCTCAACCGCACTCGGTGCTGATCGGCAGCAATCTGTCCCACTGGGATACATCCCGTCAAGTCATTTGGGCCGCTCAACTGGGCGAGGCTCTGGCAGGAGTGCAGGCCGTCAGCCATGTGGAGAACTGCCGCGACGTTGCGTTGTCCACTGGAAAGGCACTACCGAGCCTTGTCGACCGTGTCCCGAGCTTGGAGCCAAGCCTTTTTGCAGACTATCCTTGTAAACTGGGACTTGGTCAATCAGACCTTCGCATGATGTTGTTTCGGGCCATAGAGGAACTCGAGGTCCATCAAGCCGTCCCTTATGGGGAAGAATGTTGCCCCCACCAACGTCAGGAGCGACCATCATCGTCGCGCAGCCGCATGCATTGTCATCGGATACTGAGTGGAACACGTATGGCGGGAGGCGTATCTCTGTCCTGCATTGGCGCCCGGCTGCCGGTAGATGGCGTCAGTTTTACTTTGTCGAAGGATTCATATTGACCTTGGCAGGGTTTGGGCCGACGTCAACCCCACCGGGTGCATGTCTATCGAACAATCCTTCCGATGCATCAGGCAAGGAGGCGAAAAGTGCCAAAAGAAAGGAAAGCAATTATTGTCGCACAGGAAGGTGAGAGCGGTTCCGACAATTCACGAAAACAAAGACGCATAGCAGAGCAAAAAACGGAGACAGGCGAAGGGGAAATATCGACAATCGTTGCTCAACTGGGACAGGTTGGTGGCAGAAATGTGGCGAAAGCTTCCTCCATCCGGAGACTCTGGACATTTCTCAAGCAGCCCACTTCAATAAAGACCCAGACTGTCGGGTCTGGCTACTGGGGCTACAGATTCAGAACCGGCCTGCTCCACAGGAGGACTCCGTATGGGGGACGCCATCGATGATGGCTGGGAGAACATGCTCCTGTACGTCCTCGGGTGAGCACCAGATGGTTGCTATCCCCATCCTGCTGATCATCAGGACAACTGCCTATGCACAAGCACATTAGTCTGCTGCATCTCGGCGGATCAGATCCAGCCACGCACATCAGCGACCTAGGTTGGGCCGATCGACTCTTGTTCAACCGTTCCATACGGTGTAGGCGCAAGTCCGCCGGCCGATTTGGTTTTTGGGACAAGCAAAGTATTGCTCGTATAAATGTATTGGAACATCCAAAAACGGAGAGACCCCTCCATAAGCTTATTGTCGGTGGATCCCACCATTGGTCACCTCAGCTCCCCCTGCACCTTAAAATGGTGTCTCTCGTGCCCTTTCTTGGAAATGTCTTCTGAACGTAGGTGTTCTCCCTCCGTCGCACCCCGATTGGCATTAGGAGAATTAAATTGTGGCCTTCCCCTCCAGGTGACCCCCATTCACCAGGTTTCTCGGATCAGAGGTCAATGCAACTCTCGGCCATGGTACAGTGCATCGCAGACATACATCCCTTGCTACCGCGACTGACATGACTTAGTCACACACGCCTGTTTCTATGGATGCGCCGCTCGACGGGCTGGCCTCCATGCACTTTGCTCTCATCTATATCGACGAGCATGGGAAGGTGCGCTTTGAGGCGTCGCCGTCGATTGCGAACAGCTGTCAATCAATCCTTGCTCCCAACGTCACCGACTCCTTCTTGCGGGCCGTAGCACTTTCCGACAAAGGGGGGAGTCGCGGGACTCGTCAATGGATGCCTCAGGGAAGAGTCCAATGTCCCCACGCTCGCCTGCCATGCACGATGCGAGTGACATGAGCCGTCGGTCCTCACTGTTCGTCTATATGCTCTGATGACTCTCCGAGATGCTAACTCTCGCAGGTATCAACCGGAAGGACAACAATCGAAGCGCAAGCGGGTGTCTCATGAATGTGTTGTACCGATCAGTATCAACTGCCACCAAAAAACAATGTTACCTGTGCGCAACCGCAATCTCCTGCGACGATACTATGAGAAGGCGTTCGAGAGTCTTCAGCAAATCAACTGCCGAATCTTGGCCAAGGCCTATATCAAACTGGTGGAGCCTCGAAAGCAGGTCAATTACCCGTACAATGGACGCAAAATCATCTCGGGGACGTCACAGCAGTTTGACCCGAGCTCACCAAGCCGGGGGTGGTGGCCGGCGGGCGTCACCCACCGGGAGCCCGATCACTTGCTCAAAGCCGGTAAGCTGCAGCGCCTGGCCTGTACCTGGCTATCGACTAACCATCTCCAGAGAGGATTCGATTGCTCGTCCACATCCTGTGTGAACTCCGGGGTAGCCATGCCATCACGGTCGACAAGTTAAAGGAGGCGGATCAGTCCATTCGAAGGCAAATTCTGCCCGCTGAGCGACTGCAGGTGCTTGATGAGATTTATAACGTGCGAGAAGAGGAGGAGGCGTACCTGGATGGGAGGACTGGTATGGACCCTGGCCTTGCAGATGGTACGCATTGTGATGACCCTTATTGTGTAGACGGACAGGCAGTCGTATGTGTGTCGCGGGTGCATCTTCCTGATATTATCGAGACACAATCGCTGGGATCTCCCAGCTCATTGTTGAAGCCCGATGTCAATCCTGTGTATCGGAAAGAGGTACCGGATATGGAGTGCCACACATCTGTGTTCTCGTCGACAGGCAATTCCCGGGCCAGTCCACCAGGCACACTGGCAAGGAAACAGCCAGCAAGCCTAGCCACAGTCTCCCGTCGGCATGGGATGCATGTCTTCCATCGATCAACAAGCAACCTCGTGAGGGTGAATACCCACCACTGGACCTGACCAGCTCAACAGCCATGTTCCACCACGAATCCTCCAGCCCTGCTGTCAGCCTTGATCCGCAAGGGTTTCCACTCAAATACTATGGCGAGCACTCGGGCCACAGCAACAGACATCTTCCCTTCCGGTCATGGGGGTTCCCGGCCCAGACATGGGGGGATGTGCGCATCCCTACTATTTCAACTATCAGAATTAATAATAGCCCTTTTGTATATCCAGCGTGGGGTTTGAGGCGTGCAGGTAGAGGGCAATTGTATGAGGACGGTACTAGCCTCTTATCCTTTGTGTTTGGTTTTGTTTTTCGGTTCGTCGGTTCGTCGGTTTGTAAAGGGTTGCGCGGGTATACAGGCGTCCTGGTGTACAACACATACTATATACATAGACTTAATCAAGGGAATGGCAGATTTTATCATTGAGTTGTTCATGCGTCTGTTTGCCAACCACGGTTAGGCATCTACGAGGGTGGCCATATTGGCCGTCCTTGCATCAATGCATCCCTTGCTTTCTAAACCGGTCGTGAATGAAATCACTCACAATGATCATCCTGGTGCTTTCATGTAGGTGTATTGACACGTGCATATCCCGGGTTTAGGCACTTGGCATACCAACGACCCTTTCTGTCCAGAGATTGATTGGCAATACGCGTATCAAGGGAGAACCAAGGAAATCAAGTGGCCCGTAATTCTATCTCACGTTACAAATACGGTGCATTGTCACTAGGTACAGCCTAGCTAGCAATGTAGCTACATATCTTCTATATCCGTCCGTCCAGAAACCGAGGATGATAGGCCGGGCGAAGGAAAGTTATACCACTCGTCTGCCTTTTTCTCAATGGCATTAGACAGAACAGCGAATGGACAAGACACCCTGTGAGGGGTCCAGGAAGTTTCCGCCTCGATCCCATGCCTGGGCGTTGGGGTCGCCGGCGCAATCGAGGATTCTAGCATCGTGGCCATATCAGTACTGATTTTATGCATATGACTGCAGGCGAGGAAGGGGAGACGTACGGCCAAGTGTGGCAAGTGACATCGGGTGACTCTAGCTGGTAGGCTTCGACCTTGCTGCTCAAGTTTAGTAACTTGTATGACTGTACCCAAAGGGCAAGGACGTGTACACTATAACGAGAGACTTACTCAGGAAGGTTTACATTGACACACTCTCCAAGGGGGCATCGACTGAGGCCGGGTCATCAGAATTGACATATTTGACGTAGACCTGTGTCAGGCGAGATTACGTGCGTGCATTAGCGGGTGGGACTTGTCTATCTGTACATGACATGGTATACCTTTTCAGCAATCGCCTGTTCTGCAGTAATGTTAGCTTCTTTCTTGTGTTCCATGAATCTCGTACATAAGACAGGATAGGGATTGAAGGAACGTACCAGTCTCCTGGGGAGCAGCAGCAACATGCGCAACACCAAAGCCAAGAATGACCGACAAGACTTGAGTGAACAACATCGTACAAGGTATGATATGTCTCAGATACGGAGAATTCGGAAGATGATAATTGAGTAGAGATAGAGTTCGATTCTTTGAAGCGTAAGTTGCACACAGGGAAGACTCGAGTTAAGTATTGAGGCGAGCTGAGGGATCGTCGAGTTTGCTGTCCTAACTCGGGCTTAACTATGCAGCGCGATGAATGTTGTGCAACCACGACAACCAGTTAGGGGAGGGAATGACCATGCAAGCTATGCAATGCGTGTGCCTTCACACGAGCTGGTGCATGGTCCTATTTCCTTGTATTACTACTTACTGGGTTAGGGATTCCTCTTGTTATAAAGGGGGATATCATGCTCGATGTGGAGTAAATGGTGAAGGCATGCTCCTAAAACTGTAGACAAATTGAATTCACAGAACGCTAAGGAATGTCCATACATAATAGTCCAGTATGTAAGAGTCGCCTCTAGCGCTCATTCTATGCTATTACCCTACAAATCGATGACTCCTAGTATGGTCATGTCTGAGGAAATTGTCTTGGAGATATCGGGACCTTTCATATGGAGATTCCTCCAACAAAAGTCAATGGGCAATATAGAGCAGATACACTAATAGCGAGGACATCAAGGCATACAGACAAACCGTCGGAATTCTGCCCAGTGTGTAGCGGTTCGATTCTATCTACTGTCCCAGCTCATCCACCGTCTCCTTTGACTTCGCAACCATAACCACCATATCATTCCCAATCACACGCGCCTGGCCCTGAAAATGCAGTCTCAGTCGACAAATAAGCGCCTCTCGAATGACCGTATAATGTGGGTGTCTCTTATACCAGATATTCACGAGCAACTCCGCAGCAAGCGCACACCGCACGGATAGATCTTCCTCGGGGAATTCATAATATGCTCGAACCCGGCGAAACACAATATGTTCGAACCCGTGTTTTTCGAGATGTTTTGCTGCCTCCCGTAATAGGTATCCCTGGTGGGTGATTTGAGGAGACCGTGCCACGGCATTGAGATGGGTGGTTGTTTCGTTACTCGGTGCGCCTTGGAGGATGATGATCTGGGAATTGTGCGGATGCGCGACGCGGACGAGTTCCCGGATTGATGTACCGATGTTGGTGCTCTGATGTAGTATCCAGGGGGCGAGGATAGTCTCGAAGCTGTTTGACGTGTGTGGGAGGGTAGGTTTCAGAGGGTCGGAATGGTAGTGAACGTGTCCATGCCCATGTCCATGGGTATGGGTATGGGTAAATCTGCCCAGACTATGTTCGTCTCGAAGGACTAACATGATTCCTTTATCTCCTAGTCCTCCCAGAAAACGTTTCCAACTCTTTGCTCACCAGACGGTCCGTAAACGGGTTAACCGGACTGATCGATGGCACTTCAGTCCCGGCAAAGCCATAGGAATAGGAACAGGATACGGCCCCAACAGCGGTTGCTCCTCCACCTTCCTCGCAAGAACATAATAATGAACTTCAGGAGCCGTATACACCTCCCCAGACGGACAGAACAGATCATGCACCGGCTGCATCTCAATCACAAACCCAGCAGCCCTCAGCATCCGCGCCCACCCATCTTCAGAGAAAAACACCTCGTTCGTGCGTTTCCCCATCCACAGCTTATCCAGAACCCACACACAGTCCCAGGTAGGATCATACGTGCAGTCCCGGGAGACAGTCCAGTACTAGGCGTTACCGCGATAGCCACGTACCCGCCGACACGCACCCACTCCGCAAACCGAGATACCATCGCATGGGTCTCGCCAGGCGTGAGCTGGAAGAGGGAGGATAGCGCATAAGCCATCGTATTGCTTCAGCGGATGGAAGGTCTTCATATCGGCTACTTCGAATTGGCCGGGGACTTGGGACTGGGCGATTCGTACCATCTCGGCGGAGATGTCAATCCCGTGGACGGTGTGGCCTGCTGCGGCGAGGATCTCGGCTACTGGCTTTCCTGTGCCACATCCTATATCGAGGACTCGGCTGTTGGGACGTATTGTTTTGGCGATTCGATGGACGAAGTTGCGGAGTGTTGGGTTGTTTGAGAAGGCGGCCTCGTAGCTGGTACCGAGGCCGGAGAATAGGGTCTCTGCGTCGATTGCCATGTCTGTTGTTAGACAGTATTCGTGGTGATGATGGATGGAAGAGTAAACATCGACGATACATGGACAGAGAAATATGATTAAGGGACATGGGGAACAGCAGAATACATCATATCCTCACCGTCATCCGAAGGAATGCTTGCTTGACCGCCATGTTTTAGGCCGCAATGCATTTACTCCATTATCCTGCTCTACCAGAAACCAGCTGAGATGAGATCTACATTCCTGAAGAATCATCTGCATTGATCGTCCGTTTCTCGAGTTTAGCGAATTGGAGACCCGGGATCGACGATGCATGGTAAGATTCCGGCGTCATTTGTGATAGATGTGCTTTTCTCCGGATCCACCACCACTTCGATACCGATAGACTCTAGGGTTAACTTTATGCAGTGAGCAGGACGCTAGGAGTGAAGTCTAAACGACCACCTGTGGTCTACAGAGTTTGGATCTACGTGCCTACGTTTCTACGAGTTCTTCGCCTTCGTACAAATGATGAATAAGTAAGGAAAGAAATATCACCAGCCATACATACTCTGCTATACTAACTACCCCAAAGACACCCCTACAAACACTGCGAATACCAATCATTCTGCTTCTGGCAGGTCGTCCGCTAACACACGTCGTCGGTCCCGTCCAGCCGATACCACCACACTGGCCCCATTTCTGCGACACACCACCCGTCGGCACAGTCGTGGTCGTCGTCGACGTCCGGCTGGTCGTGGTCAAGGTCGTAGCAGTGGTGGTGGTCGAGCCAGACCCCCCCAATCCAGCCAGCAACGCATCATACGCGGGCTTCTTGACGAAATTCGCATCCCAGGGCAACGCCGCACCCTGGCCAGGGAACACACTCGGCACCCAGGAGTACTTATCCGTCCAGTCCCAGATGGTGATACCCACGCAGCGAGGCGTCGCCACACACGCAAGCGCAACATTCTTGTAATCAGTCGCCTGCTGTGCAAGCTGCGCAGCCGTCGACGGGAGGGTCATCCGGATATCCAGCTCGGTGTAGGACACATCCACATTGAGGTCGGTGTATCCCTTCAGCACGCTGGCGAGGGCAGTCGGGCTCTGGACCTGGCCGACGATGAGATGGGCCTGCACGCCGACGCCGTCGATCTTGGCGCCGTACGACTGGACCAGCTTGACGATGCGTTGGGCGCCGCTGGCTTTGCCGCCGGCGTTTTCGGTGTTGTAGTCGTTGTAGTAGAGCTTGACGTTGGGGTCTGCGGCGGCAGCGGCGGCGAATGCAATGGGGATGTAGGCTTCGCCGATGACTTGGTAGAAGACGCTGTTGCGGTAGGAGCCGTCTTCGTTGAGGGCTGGTTGCTTTGTTAGTTGTGATGTTTCTTAGACTTTGAAGACGGTGCGAGGGAGGGCGTACCTTCGTTGACGACGTCCCAGGCATAACAGCGTCCCTTGTAGTGGGTGACCACGTTGGTGATGTGGTTCTTCATGGCGGCGATGAGGGTCGCGTTGGTCCAGGAGCCGCTGGTCACTGAGTACATGTCAGTCAGTATCTCAGTATTGGACAAGTGAAGGACATACCCCAGTTGGGAAGCTGGCTATGCCAGACGAGGGTGTGACAGCGAAGCAGCTGGCCGTTCTTCTCGGCGAGGTCGGCAATGACATCGCCGCGGGCGTAGGAGAAGCTGTTCTGCGAGGGTTCGGTGGCGTCCCACTGGTGCTCGTTAGAGATCTCTTTCATAGACAATATACAGAGTTGGGATCCTACCTTCATCGAGTTACCCGGGGTGATCTGGCCAAAGTCATTGGTGTTGCTGAGCTGGCTAACGTATGCCGCATCGGAAAGTTCGCCGTTGTCGGTGGCAGAGCCAAAGTAGAGTTGGCCCTTGGCGACAGCTGCTTGGTTCAGGCCAATGGCATTGACACTAGGTAGTTAGTATCAGTATTTCAGACGAAGTGAGGAAGACGTACAGAGGAAGAGCGCCAGCAGCGAGCGCCGCGACGAGAGGCTTTAGCTGGACCATGTTGTGTGCTTCTGGTAAGACCTGCAAAGAAGCCAAGTGCTGGCGACAATTGAGGCCTTTTATACAGCGACCGGGCAGATAGCCATTCTTCAGCAGGTAGATTAACCTGTTTAGCCTGAAGACGGACAATGATCGTGTCTGGGGGAGGTCGGCAGATATTACCGGATTGGGCCGAGATGAGGCCAGAGTAAATTAGGGCGAACCGTCAGCACTTTACCTGCGACATGTGCCACCCCGCAGGAAACTCCGCAGGGGCAATTCCGAAGGAGACAACGGGATATTCCATGATCTTCGCGATCTTCATGATTGTCCTGATCGTCAGTTTCTGTATGTTCGGCGACAGGGAAGCTGTCCGATCCTGGGTTAATGAGAGATGGGATAGGAAGATAGGGCAAGGATGAGTAGGCCAGTGTCGAGGCTAAGCATTATCGACAGTCGAATCCCCCAGGTGCCTCCCCAGACTCTCCACACTACGGCTAAATTCATCACGGATGCAAAACGGAGGTGGCGCTGGCTTCATCGAATGTTAGAAATATGCATTCGGATCTCAGTAGTATATACACGGTAACCGGCCCACGATCCCGCAGTCATCTCTGTCAATAGCCTGGCTCATGTAACCCCCGACGACCCCTTCCATCACGGAGGAAATCAGCCACGGGGGAATGACAATGTGTGGGGTAATTAGTTCCAGGGGTGTATCTGCCGAAGCACAAACACATGGCTAGCGTAGACAATCTGGGCAAGGGCCGTACTAGCCGGTCAGTCCCAGTGGACGCCACGAGCGATATTGCCATCCCGTGGCGTTCGTCACTGTGCCTGAACCTGAATACAACCGATTCAGGCGGTTCTTCAGCCGGCTGGAGGCAGACAGCCGGGACTGGACCGACCAACAGCTGCCGATGGTCAGGTGTCTGGTGAACAGCTTCAACCGGTCTTGCGCGCCTTCATCTCGGCGATGAACTGGCCCGTTTTCGACAAGGGCACCACGTAAATCTTAACCAGCTCGTCGACCACCTCGACCTTACCCCCGCTCAGAATCTGCAGCAGCGGCAATTTTCTTCCCCGCCTTGATCAGACCCCCCGTCACCGTCTCCATGAAACACTCCACATTCTTAATCGAGTACTCGTTCTTCTCGTCCCACGGCAGCGGGAAGATGTACTCCAGATGATCCTCAATCGAGGTCATCTCCGAGAACGCCTTGATAAAGTCCGACTGCGCATCCATCGGATACAGCAGGACAGCCGGGAACTCCAGCATACTCTCGGGAGACAGCGGATCCGGCGAAAGACAGATACCCGCGCCCTCCATCTCGGGCGGCTGCTCGGTCTTCCGGGTGCGGATCTGCCGGGCCTTCAGCGCTGTGCTGAGGAGGAGTTTCACTTTCTTTTCACGTTCCTTCTCGGCCTGGCTCTTGGCCGCGCGCTTGGCCAGCAGCGCCTTGCGCTCGGTGATCTTCGCTGCGACCGCCTGCAGGGACTTGTTCTCGGGGTCGAGGGCCAGTCCGCGGTTTGTCGCGTCTTGCGACTCTTCGAGCTTGTCGAGGGAGTAGAGGGCCGCGGCGGAGCGGTAGAAGGCTTTGATGTTGCGGGGGTTGCGTTTGAGGACTTCGGCGCAGTCGAGGGTCGTAGATCGGTAGTTCACTATCGTATGCATTAGTATGTGGTCGCTCGACCCGTTGAGATGAAAACATCGTATGATAGGAGACTGTAGATAGGATAGACGTACTCAGCTCCAAATGACACAGCGCACGGTTAATGTAAGACGCCTCCTCGATCTGCCGACGGAGCTTATCCTCCTCCACGGGATCCTCAGGCTTGTCCCACTTATCCTCCTTGGCCTGCAACACGAGGATGGCCTTGGTGTAGAACTCCTTCGCATCGGCCCAGCGCTTCTCCTTGGCCGCCTCGTTGCCCTGTTCGCGGTAGTTGCCGGCGACTTCGCTGCGGGTACCTTCGTTCTGCATCGCCTGGATCGCATCGAGCATGACGTTTTCGCCGTCTACCGTGCACAACATTATTAGTCACCACAGGCCCATACTGTCATCTCAACCACATAAGATGTGAATAGAAGAGAAGAGAAAGACTCACTCTCATCCCCCGCCTTGCTAATATCCGTCATAAACAACGGCGTCTTATTCAACATCTCGGCCAACTCGTCCGTCGTGTGCGTGCGCACCGAGGCCATATTGGGCGGCATCTTCGGCGCATCCGGATTCAGCGCCTCCAGCTCCTTGAGACGCTCCTCGTTGATCGGGAAGACGGGCTCGTCTTCGGCGGCGGGGGTGGGGACATCTTGGGCGTCTTTGGTGGTGGTGGCGGGGGGCGCTTGGTTGAGGTTGAGCGACTCGTCGAAGTCGTCGGGGAGTTCTTCTATTTGGCCCATGCTGGGATATTTCTGTAAGGGGAGAGGGTGTTGAGTAAGAGAGGGGAAGTGGGATGATTGATACTGAACCTGATACGATAAATCTGCGGGCAAACAGTGCAAACATGAGTCAGGGCTAGCCCTATTGCCGTTTTGGGAAGTCTTTATAC
Organism: Aspergillus micronesiensis; assembly: GCA_039763685.1. Taxonomy (NCBI): domain Eukaryota; kingdom Fungi; phylum Ascomycota; class Eurotiomycetes; order Eurotiales; family Aspergillaceae; genus Aspergillus; species Aspergillus micronesiensis. The sequence goes on along the minus strand of JASHHO010000040.1, from coordinate 71,096 downwards.
TTCGGAGGCCTCGGATTGCAACCTCGTTCAACGAAAGGGAACCTACAATAGGAGCGTGAGTTTTTCCTGGTAATTCACCCTAGAGTATGATCAAGAGTAGATCTTGGGTCTTCCGCGTTCTTATGCATTGATTCCGTGCTCACTACCTGAGGTGAGATCGAGTATAGCGTTCATGATGCATTAGAGAATTGAGATCCACAGGGATTAATGGTGCATTTGAGTGGCAGTCAGTTCTTCCAGTTATGCCCATTGTTGGATGGGTAAGACAGGGAAATGGGGCATTCAAGGCATTGGTCATAGACTTGGTGCTATCAATATTCTCCGGACATTCCTCGCCTGTCAAAGGCTTGATTTTGGTGTCTGGGGTATTTGAAGATGTGTCAGTTGGTCGGCCGTCACAGACAAAAAGGCTTCTTTACGTTACCCCCCTGAGACCGAAAATGGCCGAGGTTTTGTCGATCATCAGGATGTTTCCTTGCTCCTTGCAGGTCATATCATGCATTGCATGAGGATGAGGTATCCACCTATATCCACGACACACACAGGTCATCTGCACCATATCCCTGCTTCGGCGAGAGTTTGGTCTCTCGAAACCTACGGAGTGTCAATGTATAACCCGGCCCATGCACCCACTGACTCTCACCGTTCTACCCACGAAACAACCACCACTACCCTTCAAGGTCATTCCAGCCGGAGCCAAAAGCCTGTCATGAAGTTGCTTCAGCGAATCATCCTGGTGGTGGGCTTGACGGTGTCGTTCACATCGGCCAGATCCGGACACCCCGGCACCGACAATGTTTCCACCAGCGACATCACCAACAGGCACGTTCAGCCGCCGGAAAACTGGTCATGAACCATATCTCCATGATGGCAGACAAGTTGAGAGACTAATCTCGAGGCCATCAACAACTACAAAGGGGGTATTGTCGCAACCGGGCCCCTTGGCACATCCGCCTATGAAACTCTGGAGTGCGTTTAGGATTGGGAATCGCCAACTCCAGACGATTGACGAAATCCGGAGCGACGATTGCGAGATGGTGATGGACCAGATCAAGGCCTTCAGCCCAGTTGCAGCAGAAGTGCTGGAAGCATACAAAGTCAAGGTGAGTGGACTGCTGCGTGTTCGATTCTACCCATCCCCACGCTCATCGTGCCCTGGCCATTTGCAGCAAGCGTTGCTTCAGTCCTCGCGGATGGATTCATCATGCCCATCTTTTTAGATGCCATCATGCGGGAGCTTACAGAATCGGAGGCGTATTTCCGTCGGTTGATGGGCGAGAAACACGAAACGCACCATATCGGAACTCTCGGGCGACTTTCGACGGATTTGGAATGATGTCTTCACCCAGTATACCAGTGATTTGAGATCTGAGTCAGGGTTTGCCCAGAACTACAAGGGATTTTTGACTGCCGTAACCCCGGTGCTTGGCTTGCTATTATAGATCATCTCCTTTGTTGGGGGTAGGTGCATGTATGTACAATCCAACGGGTCATCAGAGGGTCCATGGTTGGGAGGACACAGCTTGGCCCGGAGGCGATGGGCAAACCGATGGATGAGAAATGGTTATGTATTCTGTAAACGAAAATGATATATCCATCTGTCCCGGTGTTGGCCATGGGTCCGTCTTCTGCAGGCTCCGATAAATAACGATCATCACCCACCATTCTACCTGGCTGCACTTCAGGTGCCTCCAAGCTTTCCTGACTACACCCGCCCACAGCACACAACGAAGAATATCATGAATCCCGGCGAGTGGCTTCTGTCTCCTACAGGGGTGTATGTGTTGGTGTCGCTCGTCCCACCAGTCGCAACATTTCTTTATCTTTGGGCCCAGGAGCTCTGGGATCGAATCCCCGGTACCCGCAGCGCATGGTTGATGCTGGTCGGCGTTTGTGGCGCATACGCAATTGCGTGCCCTCCCAAGCTTCCTGGGTATCTAGCCATCATCTGTGGGCCTGGGGCTGTGATTCATGTTCTTCGTGCCATCGACCTGGGCTTGATCCTGGACGTTGGCAGCCTCCAACGACTCCGGAAGCACGCGTTCACCGCGACAGAGCTCTTCATCTGGGAGCCACGCCCCCCACCCTGCACAATCCATCGTGGTCTGTGGATTCTGGATCTCATGACTAGTATTCGGGGAATTGGGTGGAGCCACGGCCCAAGGGAACACCTCCCTGCATCTACCTCGCCTTCCGTGCGGAATCGTCACCCTTCCCCTGAGACCCTCCACAGCCCATCCGAATTGCCCGGCGAGTGGTCGGCGAAGGGCAAGTACCGGGCGTTTCTGACGGGCAAAGCCGCCGAGTTGGCCATGTGTTACTTGTGGCTTGACTTTTACCAGTCAATCATCAGTCGATGTGACATCTGGGAGGAGCCGGCCAGATTGATGGAACCCTATCTCCCCCAAGTGAGCCCACGAATATGGTCTCTGGTCCTGACCCCGTGGGTACGATGGGTGCCGACAAAAGTATCGATCTATGCATCCATCCAACTGAGCTGTTCCGCTCTTGCGTTTGTCGACGTGGGACTGCTGGACAATGATCCATGGAGATACCCTCCTCTCTTCGGATCGAGTAGAGCCGTGTTGGTATTGAGCTTCCCAGGTATGATCGTGTCCCAATGCAATTCCGCTTCTGTGGGAACCGACAGCTCGCTCAACCTAACCTCGATAGGTATCTGGGGGTCCTGGTGGCATGACCTCTTCCGCCCCCTGTTCTTGCGTCTGGCGGTTGGATCACCGCGACACGCAAGCTGTCCCAGAAGGGGGAGTATTTCCTCACCTTGTGCGTGCCCTTTCTCTGCTATGCCGCCCTGCATGCGAGCCTCTCATACTCCACTTCGCATGATTTGCACGCTAGTGTTTGGGTGGCGGTGTTTGGTTGCATCCAGCCACTGGTCATAATGACACAGCATATCATACGGGCCCATTCAGCGGCTGACGCTCGGTTCCGCCGGGGGTTGGAGTTGGCGCATGCTTTGGTGGCACTGGGTTCTTCTACTGCACATTTGGCATGTTATTGGACAATCCTGGAGTGTTGTATCTCGTTCGGACATATCCAGTGCCCTTTTCTCTGTGGCGCGGCACAACCTTTGATTTCCCGGGATACGCGATCGGCAGCACTATGTACAGATCGGATCTGTAGAGTTGTCCGTGCTACTTGCATGATGCATCTATTCGATCTCTGCATTTGCTTCCATGGCCAAGGCGGTTTGCGGACCGCCGCTAATACTCGGGAATGGTCTCACGATCGAAAAAAACTGCCATGACCAGACCGCAAAGGTGTCTCATCCTGTCCATCATCACTCTCGCTGCGGTTATACAATCTCCTCCAGCGTCAGAATGGGAGAACTCGTACCGCCTAGTGCTGCGGATGGCGGTCTTCATCGAGTCCCAATTGCTATCTGCGGCATGGGGATGAGGCTGCCCGGAGGCATCACACTAACTCGAGCGACTTGTATGAATTTCTGGCCGCGGGAAAGGATGCACGGAGTCCAACTGGAAACTCACGCTTCAGTCTTCATGGCTTTCATGACCGAGGAGAAACAACGCACACCTGCTCCACACCAGCCATGGGTATTGGCTTGACGATGTGGATCTGCACCAAACGGACACCTCGATGTTCAGGACCAGTCAAGGGGCGATGGAATGGCTCGATCCGCAGGCCCGGCTGCTGATGGAGTGGTGTGGGAGGCTTTCGAGACCGCGGGAGACCGGATTCCGTGGTCACAGATTGGATGCTACGTGGGCACGTTGGCGACGACTGGCCGAGGATTCGGCTATTAGACACGCAGGAGAAAAGTCCGTATGTGATCAACAGTACCGATCTGTCTCTTTCGAATGGCGTGTGAGAAAGAATTCGACCTGCGAGGCCCCAGGTATGTTGCGCCTCCGGCAACCCACTGGCGCCGACGCCGACGACTGACGGAGATTAGCATGACGGTCAAGGTGGGATGCTCCGGGCTGGGCGTTGGTCTCCATCTGGCATGCCAGAGCATCGAGCAGGGCGAGTGTAGCGGTGCCATCGTCGCCGGAGCAAGCTTGCTCATGGACCCCGAATTTACCATCCAACTCCAAGCCACCGGGGCCTTGTCTCCAGAAGCCTCGTGCAAATCCTTTGACGCCACCACCTCGGATGGCTATGCCCGCGCCGAGGCCATCAATGCGATCTATGTCAAGCGTCTGGATGCGGCTCTACGAGATGGCAACCCATTCGCGCAGTCATCCGGGCCACGAGTGTCAACAGCAACGGGAGCCTGGCCAGTGCCGGGCGTCCCTCCCAGGAGGCCTTGGAACAGCCAATACGGACAGCGTACGCACGAGCCGGCATCCGTGATCTCTCGCGGACGGCGATGATCGAATGCCACGCCACAGGAACGGCGGTGGGCGACCCGGTTGAAGCCCACGCGGTGGCATCCCTGTTTGGTGGAAAAGACGACTTATATCGGCTCCGTGAAGCCCAATTTGGGCCATGGCGAGGGCGCGGCGGCCATTACCAGTATCCTGAAGGCCATCGTCAGCCTCGAAGCGAGGACGATTCTTCCCAACATCAAATTCGACACACCGCCGGTCGATTGTGAGAGGTCCCACGCATGGGAAGACCGCAGGATGATATGCTGACCGTCGTCCCTAGTTCCCTCCGGCGCTGCCCGGTTGATCGTGCCCACGGTGGCGGCCCCATGGCCGGCAGACTGCGACGAGCGTATTGGGATCACTTCCTCAGGCATCGGGGGAACCAATGTTCACGTAGGGCCACCGACGCCATTGAGCCGGAGTTGGGTGCTAACGGGGGATACAGATTATCCTCGACTCGGCCGCGTCTCTCGGTCTCCCCGTCCAGTGTGCGCAAACAAGGGACCACCGGCGAAGGTTTCGATTACTGGCACTGTCGGCCGCTGACCCGGTCACCGCGGGGATTCTGGAGGGGCGGTATCGAGATTATCTCGATCAGCATCGGTCAAGAGCGGCCGATATGGAATTCACGCTTCTGAATCACCGCAGTAGTCTCCCATATCGATGGTGTGCGGTCGTCAGCGAGCCCCAGACGGGGGCTTTCCACCCCCACGACCGGTTCAGATCCAGAAGATCGGCCGGGTGGCATTCGTGTTCACGGGGCAGGGGGCGCAGTTCCCTCAGATGGGACGCGAGCTGCTGGACGAGTATCCGTCCTTCCGGGAGGATGTCCAGAGGATGGATTCGATGTTGCAGCGGGCGTTCAATCCGCCATGGACGATTGAAGGTGAGTTGGCTGCTGCCCGGTAGTGAAGTATAAAGCACATAGATTGGGACTGATCCGTTGAGTTGATACGCAGGAGAGCTTCTCAAGTCCCCCGATCAAAGCCGCTTGCACGAGGCGCAGTACTCCCAGCCCGTGAGCACGGCCGTCCAGGTAGGCCTGGTGAATCTGCTCCGGGCGTGGAATGTCCATCCTGCCGCGGTCATGGGCCACTCCAGCGGGGAGATAGCAGCTGCATATGCGGCGGGTATACTGAACACGCAGGAAGCCATCTTCGCCGCCTATCTTCGCGGACAGGCGATGCACACCGAGCCGCCAGCAGGGCCGGGGGCAATGGCCGTGGTGAGCCTGGGGGCAGACCACGTTCGACCCTATCTGGCCAGTGGTGGAGTGGAGATTGCCTGTATCAACAGCGGATCGAGCATTACCCTTTCGGGCGATATCGACATGCTACAGACCGTCACCACCACCATCCACAGTCATTTCCCCGACGCTTCAATCCAGCGCCTACGCGTGGACGTGGCCTATCACTCGCGTACGTACATGATGCTCTTCTCCCGGTCCAAGCAATCGACTAACACATCTTCAAGGCCATACGATTAAGCCCGCCGAATGTTACCAACGCCTGTTGGGCGGAGTTCTCAGGCCCAAGGACGCACAGATCCCATTCTACTCCACCGTGACCGGCCAACGGCTTCTCGAATCCGCCAATTTTGCACCGCAATACTGGAAGCGTAATATGGCGAGTCGAGTGGAGTTCCATGCGGCGGCGAAACTACTTTTCAGTGGGCCAGAGCAGGATTGTCATCTCTTAGAGGTAGGCCCTCATTCGACTCTGTCTCGGCCACTCCGGGAGATATCGAGACAGATGTCTTATCCTGGACGATACTTCAATGTTTGTCCCGGGGTACCGACGCAGCGCAGTGTTTCGCCCAGTGTCTCGCAGGTCTATACACGCATGGCATTCCCCTCAAATCACCGGCTCGGGGTCAGGTCCTGACGGATCTACCGAGCTATCCCTGGCAGCGCCAGTCGGTCATGGGCAGGATGTGGTTGCCCAAACGACAGCACCGCCGCACACATCCACCGCATGAGCTCCTGGGCACCCGGACCCCCGATTCGAGTGACCTGGAACCGTCCTGGCGGCGTTTACTCTCGGTGGATCAGGTGCCGTGGCTGCAGCACCATCGGGTTGAGACGAATGTGATCTTCCCCGGCACCGGGTATATCTCCATGGCTGGAGAGGCGATCTGCCAGCTCGTGAGGGATGAGAGGATCGGGTATACCGCCAGAGACATTGCCTTCCTGGCACCATTGGTCTTGCGTGGACGGGACCCAGTCGAGCTTCTCACGAGCCTACGACCGCAGCTGCTGACGGCGCTGCAATCATCCACGTGGTACGACTTCTCCATTTCCGCCTTTGATGGAGTTTCCTGGACGACGCACTGCACGGGGAAGATCCACAAGGGCCGTGTCGGTGGGATTTCCCCCAGACCCAGTCCGGTGAACGCGCCACGGCGGATTTCACCGGTGCAGTGGTATCAAACGCTCGAGGCCGTTGGGTTGCGGTATGGGCCGCGGTTCGTCGGGCTGAAAGATATCGCCACGGGTCTCTCGCAGCCGTCGTGCATGAGTACATGTCAGGACATCCAAGAGCCGGACGAGTCGGAGTATGTCCTTCATCCGACAACACTCGACGTCATGCTCCAGACGTTTTCCGTGGCCGCGTGCCGCGGCGAGACGCGACGGGTGGATCACCTACGCATCCCAAACATGATAGGAGAGGTCTTCGTGGGCGGGGGCACCAACCGAGAGCTCCAGTTGAGTACCTCTCTGCGGAAAAGCGACACGGGGTGATCTCAGGGACTTGTTCCGGGGTGGTTGATGGGGAACTCCTGGCATACGTGGACGATCTGCGCTCGCATCCCTGGCAGCAGGCGCAAGGTTCCAACACGAGCATTGCTCGTCTTCACTGGAGACCGGATGTAGATCTGCTCCAGGGGACATCGCTACTGCACCGGCGGGAGGTTGACCAAGCCGAGATGATGCTTTGCGAGACACTCTTTCTCCTGTGCGCGATAGAAATCCGGGAGTCGTGGGCGAAGACAACAGCACCACCCGCCCAGGCACATCTCGAATACTACAAAGGCTGGTTAAACCTTCACTTGCGTCGCCTTGCCCAGACAGACTACCCCTGCGTGGATCACCCAGAGGCATACCTGGCCATGTCCAGCCGGCAACGCCAAGGGCTCATCCAGACGATTGCTGCACAAGCGCATGCCCCGGCATCCGGAGTCTCTTCCTTTCTGCCGGCCATTATCCAGTGCTACAAGGATATGGCCGGCATCTTCGACGGCAGTATTGACCCGGAGACCATGTCGAGCGGCCCCGAAACGTGCTCAGTGACGCAGGCGTGCCTCGAGAGATTGTCATACTCCAGCTACTTCCAATGCATTGGCCATCTCGTCCCTGCCATGAGGGTGCTAGAAATCGGAGCCGGGGCCGGCCACATGACCGCAAAAGCTCTTGAATCGCTCCAGACAGAGCTGGGCGAATATCTATTCTCCCAGTACGTGTACAGTGATATGTCGTCGGACAATCTTCACCGCGCCCAGGAGCGGTTCCAAGCCTATCCTGCAATGGACTACCAACGTCTGGATATCAGCTGTAGTCCCCTGGAGCAGGGATTTCAGACCGGCGAGTTTGACCTCATCATCGTGTCCAACGTAGGTGCCTGGCCCCGTTGGCCCGTATGTGGTTGCTGACAAGAATGCAAAAGGTCCTGCACCGTACCCCCAATATACATCAGTCCCTTTGTCACATCCGAGAGATCCTCAAACCCGGTGGCTATCTCTTCATGCAGGAGCTGTGTCCAGGTAAGCATCTCGAGCCCGACCCAACGCCTGGAGTCGCATCGCTAATAGCAGGGTAGACATCAAGTTTATCAACTTTATCATGGTACGTCGGCCAATCTCATGCCCGTGCAACTTCGCCCCCATACTGACAGCAAGGCCGCAAAGGGGTTGGCATCCTGACTGGTGGATTGGGGTGGACGACAACCGTCCCCATGAGCCCTATATGAGTCCAGAAACATGGGCCCACGCCCTGCATGCCGCCGGCTTCTCTCACGTCGACTGGACCACTGACGCCGCCTCGCGCCGTACAGTACGGTGTATCGCTGCATGCTCGGTATGAAGGGGAGGTGACCGTTCAGCAACCCACTCGAATCACACTGTTGTCTCTCTCGTCCCCGGGGGCACTGGTCTCGGCGTTAGAAGACAGTCTGCTGTCGGCGGGATATCAAACAGAGCACGCGATCTGGGGGCAGGACCTTCCTCCCAATCCGTATTTGATATCGCTGGTCGACATCGAGACCCCGTTCTTCGAGCCCATGGACGCCTGCAAGCTTCGCCAATTGCAGCAATTCCTCCATCGGCTGTCGGAGGAAACCGTGCAGACTCTGTGGCTGACTGGCGCCTCCCAGATGAATGTCACAAACCCGTCTTTTGGCCAGTCTATCGGCATTGCACGGTCGGTGCGATCCGAGCTGGGCCTGGTTTTCACCACGCTGGAACTGGCCGATGCAGACCGGGATCTGTACGACCCTGGGACGATTCAGGCCATCGTCCGCGTGCTCCAAAAGATGACGAGAACAAGCCCGCCGGGGCCCACCAAAGCCCAGACCAGGAATACATCTGGACCCGGGGCGCGGTGCGTGTTGGTCGGTTTCAATGGAGTTTGCTCTCCGATGCGTTGAGGCAAACCGCCGTCGAAACCCCCGACATCAGATTATCGCTCGGAAGCACGGGCTCGTTGCAGACCCTCCACTGGACACGACGAGATCGGCCTCCACTGGGTCCGAATGACGTGCGAATTCAAGTGGCGGCCGCCGCCTTGGACTTCAAGACGGTTGCGCTGGCCTCGGGGCTCATTACGATGGGGGCGATGGGCTCTGGGATTGACGCCCTGGGATTCGATGCCAGCGGGATCGTCGTCGAGACGGGGTCAGCGGTCACCAGCCTCCAGGTAGGGGATCGGGTGATCGCGATGGCCAAGGGGATGGGCGCGCTGGCCTCGGCTTTGGAGACGCCGGCCAACCACTGCATCCGCATGCCGGACCAGCTCGGGCTCGTCGAGTCCGCCTGTCTGCTCTCGTCGTGTGTCACCGCCTGGTACTCGCTGATCGAGAAGGGCCAGTTGCGGCAGGGCCAGTCAGTTCTCATCCACAGTGCGGCGGGGGGCCTGGGTCTCTTTGCCCTGCAGATTGCCCAGTCCGTTGGCGCCGTGATATTCGCCACGGTGGGAACGGACGAGAAGCGTTCGTACCTGCGGCGCCACTATGGCCTCGAGAACGAGCGTATCTTCTCCTCCAGGAGCCCCAGCTTCCGCGATGACGTTCTCCGGGCCACCGACGGCCGGGGCGTCGACCTGGTCTTGAATTCGTTGGCCGGAGAGTTGCTGGAAGCCTCGTGGATGTGTGCCCCCGGAGGGAGGATGATCGAACTGGGCAAACGAGACCTGCTCGAGAAAGGTCGTTTGCGTCTGGACCTTTTTGCGGAGAATCGATCTTTCATCGGGGTCGATGTGACCGTCCTGTCCACCACCGGCGATCCGGGGCTGGCGGAGATTGGGCGCAGGATCGTGGACCTCTACCAAGACGGCGTGATTGATCTGGACAAGATCCCGATCCAGTGCTTTCCGGCGTCTCAGGTGGAAGACGCCTTTCGCGTCATGCAACGAGGCGCGCACATGGGCAAGTTGCTGATTGATATGCGGTCCCACGAGGAGCAGAATCTCTCCATCACCCCCAGCGCTCCCCGTCCCAGCTTTCGACGCGATGCAACGTACATCCTTGTCGGCGGCATGGGAGGTCTCGGACGCTCGATTGCCACCTGGATGGCCTCCCATGGCGCCGGTCACCTTCTCTTCCTGTCACGGACCGCCATCTCACGCACCGATGAGAGGCAGCTGGCCTTCCTCCAGCAACTGCGTGTGTTGGGATGTACCGCACGACATCTTCCGTGCGATATCACGCAGCTACATGAAGTCCAGGAGGCCCTGCAGACGATCACAACCCCCATCGGCGGCGCTATCCATCTCGCCATGGTGCTTCGGGACGCTGCCCTCGCGAACATGACCGCCGATGCCTGGACGCAGGCCGTGGGCCCCAAAGTCCAGGGGACTTGGAATCTACATCAGGCCTTGGAACGGCAAGACCGCCAGGCCTTCCTCGTCCTCTTCAGCTCCATCTCCGGGCTGGCCGGAGCCCCCGGACAGTCCAACTATGCCGCGGCCAACTGCTTCCTGGATAGCTTCGTCCAACATCGGCAGGCCCGGGGTCTCCCCGCCGCCGTGGTCGATCTGGGCGTGGTCAGTGACATCGGATATGCGAGTACCCAGCCGCAGCTGCTCGGCCGATTGCGTGAAGCTGGCATGGAGATGCTGCAGGAACAGTCGGTGCTGGACGCATTGCAGCTGGCCATTGCGCGATCCGCGGCGCCGGTACGTGGAGCGGCGCAGGACGTGGGCCCCGGCACCGCATTCAGCAATGCTGGTCAGATCATCGTCGGGCTGTGCGCCCCTCGCCTGTCCCAGGATCCCCGGTTCGCCGCATGCCCGACGGGCGAGCAGCCTCGCGCTCCCTTCTCTGGGGCGAGCGAGTCCGAGGCCAGCTTGGCCCGATTCCTTGCCTCGGTGAAATTGAATCCCGCGAAGCTCGATGGAGAGGACGTGCCTGCGCTTCTCGCGACTTACATTGGCGCACAATTATTTCGGTTCCTGATGAAAGAGGAGCCGGAGGAGTTCGATCTGCGGGCGAGTCTCACCAGTCTGGGCGCCGACTCCCTGTCGGCCATTGAGCTGCGGAGCTGGTGGCAGATGGTGTTTGGGGCGAAGGTGACGGCACTGGAATTGACCAATGCTAGAAATCTGGTGGAACTAGGGGTATTGGCCGTGGGGCAGCTGAAGAAACAGCAGGAAGTCTGACTGAGAGGGTATCAGGGCGTGAGAATGAAGGTCTTGCAGAGTCATCGCGGTAGTGCTTCGCTTGGAGAGTATGTACAGTGATCATGGACAGGATGAGCAATCGGTAGAATGGTCATGAAGAACCAATGAAATTAGACGCTCGGTCAAATCGGCCGTTGTATTGTACAGTGTAATCGAAAGAAGCTAATGCTGATACTCTTGATACTCTCCACCAGCTTGATCATGCCCGCCATGCCACGACTTCCATCGAGCAAATCATGCCGACTCACTCCGTGCCTGATCCTCCGCATCCTGGGGTGCCCGAGCTGATCTTGCTTGGGCGTACTTCACTTTCAAATGCTCCGTGGTCATGGCCGCCAACGCCCCGACGGTCTTTGCTCTGCTGAGCTCCGCCATCGTCACCTCCAGCCCCAGATTGCGCCGGAGCCAGCTGCGAACCTCGATGGCCATGAGGGAATCCACCGCAACCGCCGCAATCTCGTCGTCATTCATGTCCTGGGCCTGTGGCATATGCCGCGTGATCATCTTGCCCAGTTCCTGGCGGATCAGGGCCAGCGTATCGGGGTCGTCCAAGACGGCCGGGTTCTCCCTCACGTCGTTCAAGAGGGCCCTGAATCGGTCGTTCGACGTCGTGCAACCCCGATCTGCCGCGCAGGCCAGATTCGCGTAGATCTCAAACCGGGCATCCATGCCCCAGGGCGCTCGGACGGTGGGATCCGACAGTGGCTTGGTGCAGCCGAGTCCGAGGATGAGGCGGTGGTTTCGTGGTGCTTGGGTTGCTGGCGAGTTACAGATACTCGTCCAAATCCCCTCCATAACCTCCTTCTCTCGGAGGGACCGCACGGATGCTGACCGCAGGGTCTGTAGCAGACTCGGATCTTGACTGAAGACGCCCACGTCTTCGACAGGCCCGAGGTCCAGCATCGAGCAGGTAGCCCGAGGTCGTGGCGATACTGGGCGAAGCCATCCAGAAAGGTGTTGGCAGCGGCATAGTTGGTCTGTCCATGGTTCCCACAGACGCCGCCGGTGGAGCCAAACAGGACGAAGAAGTCCAGTTGCTCGCCGGCCAGCGCGTGGTGTAGATTCCACGCCCCTTGCACTTTGGGGCCCACGCAGGACAACCAGTCTTGATACGTCATGTCTTTGTACGCGCAATCCTGCCATCGATGGTTAGCCGAAGCGCTCACCAGACAGGGATAGACACCAACCTTCAGGACCATCGACAGATGGAGGACCCCTGCGACTGGCTGGCGACAGCTGGCGACAGCCCGCTTCACATCATCCAGCTCCCTGATATCACCGGGGACACAGACGGGTTCACATCCCTGGATGCGGAGCTCCTCGAGGAACGCCTGATCGTGCAGGTTTCGTCCCGCAGAGCGTGATAGATACACCAAGTGCCGTGCACCGTTCTCGACCATCCATGTGGAGATAGCGCGTCCGATGCCTCCCAGACCCCCGGTCAACACATATGATACATCACCAGGAAGGCGGGCTCCGTCTTTCGTGCCGAAGGGCCCAGGTCTGAGGGTCTGGGTGGCATCTCGATGAGAATCTTTCCCATATGGGTCCCCTTTTGCATGTAGCTGAATGCATCCTGGACCTGCACGGCGGGAAACGTCGTAATCGGGCGAATGGGCTGTCTGTCTTTGCTCCAGAAGTCGATGACCTGCCGGGACAGATCCTTGATGTAACCGGGGTCCTCTGCAGCCAGACTGAGGAGATCTACCCCTACAAATGATCGATTCTGTACAAAGGGCGTCATACTGAGAGTCCCGTTGGCCAGAAGGTCGCGCTTCCCCAGCTCGATCATCTTCCCCCGGCTCGCAACACAATCCCACGAAGCATGCAATAGTCTGCCCGCGAGAGAATTCAGCACGATGTCAACCCCACGGCCGTCGGTCTGGCGCATCACGTCCGTGTAGAAACTGGTATCTCGGGAGCAAAAGATGGCGTCTGGGAGATACCCAGGTGGTCGACGAGGAACTGCCTCTTCTCGTCGTTACCGACAGTGGCAAAGACCTGGACATGTCAGTCTCTCCCCGGGATATATCATAAACCACTTACCGTGGCGCCCACTCGCTGGGCAATGCGTACAGACGCCAGACCAACGGCACCGCATGCCGAATGGATGAGAACCGTCTGTCGCATGATTAGTCCACGATGATCAAACCAGCAAACAGCACGGGGAGGTCTTGACCTTTCCGCGTCGCAACGCGCCAACATGAATGAGAGAGTGGATGGCCGTGACAAAGGCAATCATACTAGCAGCCGCATCCTGCAGGGAGCAATCACTCGGGACGACCACGCAATGGTCCTGGTCAACGACTGCGCGTGTTCGGAACAGGCCGGTGTTGGTCACAGCCACCCTGTCGCCGGGGACAATGTGGGCGACCTTTGCGCCTACGCGTCGAACGATGCCGCTTCCCTCGAGCCCCAGCTCTCGCGTGGTTCCGATAATTCCCATGGCGACCATGATGTCCTGGAGGGGAATCAGCTGCGGTCACTGCGTCAGGGGTCGTCAGGGCATACCCGAAAATTCAAGCCAGTGTACCGCATATCAATTTCGACTTCTGAATCTTCCATCGGGCGCTCGTTGACATCTACCCACCGCAGTGTATCCAGCAGACCATCGGAACCAAGGTCCAGGCATCGTGGGACGTCCTTTCGCGATGGGTCGTCCTGGTTGTCGGTAGAGCGACCCCAATGGCACCGTGGAACATACACAATACCGTCATGAAGTAGAAACTCGTCGTCTAGACTGCGTTCTTTCCACTCGCGCGAGGATCGGATCTTTTCATATACCTGATACAGTGATCGACTGGTCTGGGCGTTGAAGACATCCGTCTCAAAGGTAGATATCGCCAGGCCAGATTCCTGTCGCAATGACCGGGCCAACCCCAGAGCCATACCAAAGCGTGGATCCGCACATGCCATCTGGGTTTCGTGCGTCACCCACAGAATCGGGTTTTCCCCCAGTTGGGTCAGGTAGTTCTGAAGGCTTTCGTGGCTCTGCTCCGATAGATCGTGCAAGAAGGGATCATCAACCTCCAGTAGGCAGATGATATCACATGTGCTAGGAGGCGGAGATTCCAGGTTGCCCCAGTGAACGACATGTTCCTTGTCACGAAACTCAGAAGCAACCTGGTCGACCCACGCTCCTGGAGAGCGAGTGCACAAGAGGAAGACCTCTCTCTTTGGGCTCGGTGGCCGGACAGGCCGCGAGAGCATGTTGAAATTGTGCTGGAGCGGCGGATCCGCATCCCAAACAAAAGCCTCGCTTCCAGTCAGGCCGGCAGCGCGCAGCTCGAGATCCCAGCGGCCAGGGGAAACGAAGGGCTGGTTCGTCCTCCCGTCATCAATGCCAACCCACCACCCCGGCAATATACCCTAGCACGGATCAATCAGGCATTCTCGGCTCTGGTGGGGGTTCTTACCATGATGAAGTTGGTGATCAGAACATCTGGGTCTGTTAGAGGCTGGATGGCGCTTGTCTAGGATGACCTACCGGGATGCATCTCATTCAACAAGAGCCGTCCTCCTGGGGCCAGTAGCTGGCGAACGTTTTTTGAGAGTCTCGTGGAGACTTGGGGTAGCATGAAGAACCTAAGCACAGTCAGCTCAAAGGCAGCCCTACAACGAGATCTGTCGGTCATATGCCATATACATTCGATGCAATCACTAGGTCAAAGCTCCCAGGTTCGAACCCCTGTTCGATGGGGGAAGAGGAGTATCAAGAACCTTGTACTCAATCGACTCGAAGTCCCTGAATTTCTCCTGCGCGGCAGCCATGAAGCCAGCAGATACGTCGGTGAAGACGTACTTTGAGTAGAGACGTACCCCTCCTGTTGACTGCAGTTGTCGGAGGGCTTCCATCGTCCCAGTGCCGGTACCAGCTCCAATCTCCAAGACCTGCATCCCGGGCCGGAAATGACCCAGCAGACTGAGCACTCGCTTCCAGGTATCCCCTGGAACGCAATGGAGTAGTATCTTTCCAAAAGGCCGTCCGTCATCAAGGTTTCCAGGGCGGACCGCACCCCCATTGCTAGCTCTGTGCAGTGATCGATGACCTGCCGTGCACACACCAGCTGCTGAAAACAGGGGGTGGTCCTTCCAGGGATCTTCAAGCTCCTGAATGATGGCCCACCGGCGTGCGGAGCCCAGATTGGCCCAGTGTGAGAACTGACCGTGGCGGACGCTCGCACATTGCTCATCGAGCCAATTCTTATAGAGACAGTAATGCGGTATAGTTGGCGTGATTCCACGGAGCTGATCTGCCGCTTCCAGGATATACAGCCAACTCAGCTGACCGATATCGCGCATAAACTGATCCTTTTCATTCAGAGCCGGGGCCGGACCCAGTAGGGCAGACGGTAGTAAGAGATCCGCATCGGGGGTGAATTGCATCCCGGCTGCCACGGGGACTGGTGGCACATCGTTGTCGTTTTGTAGTTTGAATGCGGTTGCTTTCTGGAACGACAGTAAGACCTCGCCACGACTCATCAGCCCCCCAGCTCCGTGCGGGTTTCGGCTGCCATGGTTGACCACGTTGACACAGGCGCTCATCTGCGACGCGCTTCCGCCAACGTAGATGCGTTCAATCATCATCGGAATGGCCAACGAGTGGTTCCGTCGATCCAGGCCGTTGACCCCCGCCACCGACATCAGTTGGAAGCACTGATCGATTACGGTTGGGTTGGAGGGGTATCTACTGGGCCGGGGCACCTCATCTCCCCTGACTGTCGCACTGGCCCGGGGGACAATGGGATCGACCGAGATATCAGTCAACCCTCGGAAATGGGGTCCATATTCCAGCCCAACCCGTGCAAGCGCACGGTACCACTTGGCCGAGTCAACGACGCGGGCCTCACGGTTGACTTCCAGAGACTGGGGAGGATAGTCGCATCCTGGTCTGACCTGCCCGTGGCATTGGGTCATCCAACCAGCCCCATCATGCACCACCATGCTGAACTCGTACCACTCCGATTCCACGAGATCGGTGTATTTGACGGGACGAAGTGTGGTCATGATCTCCACATCTTTCGTCTCCAGGATGAGGGGCGACTTGAAGATGATGTTTTTTACTTCGTAATCGCCCGCCTGGGGGTGGAGTTGGCGGACTGCAGCCCCTGCCATTGCGATGTATGCCGCTCCGGGGAAGACAATCTTCCCTTGGAGGACGTGGTCACAGATCCAGGACACGTCGTCGAGACGTAAGACGTTCCTCCACATCGGGACCAAGTCGGATGATTCCAGCACCCGCGTGCCTAGCAGCTCGTGATGCGGCATGGAACGGAAACGCCAGTCCCTGGACAACCGGCTTTCGTGGCAGTACGTCTCTCGGTGGTCCCATGGATAACGGGGCAGATTCGACAGTGTATTGCCCTCGCCATTGGCTTCGCGAAAGTTGACTTCGCATGCGCCATGGATATGGGCGTATCCCACGGCCGTGAGCAGTTGGGCACGGGAATGCACGGTCTCGCGCATGATCGTGGGGATGTGAACGAGGTGGGAAGACTTGGGGACCCGGGCGAATGTGTTGAACAGCTGGCGCAGTGATCCAGCCAGCGCGGCGTGCGGTCCTACTTCCAAGAAGACCTGATCTGGCCTTCCCCGAGACAAGGTGATACGGATCGCGGTTGAGAATTGGACGCGTGACTCCAGATTCCGGCGCCAGTAGGCAGCGCTCAGCTCATGCGGGTTTGACACCACGTCTGACGTGACCGTGGAAATCAGGGGGAGCATTGCTTCCCTCCCATACTCCATGTATGGCTCAATCGACTGCTCATAGATCGGTCCGACATCCGCCATGTGCCCTGGCCGAGGTATAGTCGTGTTAGTGATATCTGGGAGGGACGGACGAGATGGGGACAGGCAAAGAGCGCAAGACGTAAGACGTACCAGAGTGATAGGCAATATCGACCGGCAGGCTCTTGCAGAAGACACCGGGGCAACTCTCCTGGATTCGGAGGAGGGTTTCATCGATAGCCCGCTGTTCTCCGGAAAGGGTCACATTCTGAGGACTATTCTCACACGCAACCACCACATCCCCGACGAGATATGGGCTGACCTCCTTCAATCCCATGCCCACAGCAAGCATCCCCCCTTTGCCCTTCTGGGACGTGACGGACTTCCCTCGGTAGTACGCCAGGATAATCGCACATCGGAGACTGATCGCCCCAGCGGCGTATGCTGCGGCAATCTCTCCACTGGAATGGCCAACGACCGAAGACGACTGAACACCCCATCTTTCCAAGATGGCGACAATTCCAATCTGAAGGGCCGTGCACAGCGGCTGGGAATGCGCCGCCTCATTCACACGCCCAGCATCTGCGGTTTGAGACATCTCATCTGGCCAGGGGTTATTCCTTGTTTGCGACGGAATGCCATGGGGACGTACCTTGAAGTGTCCATTCCGGGGCATCCGGTAGACTCTGGAGGACCTTGTCCATGTCCTGGATGCTCGCTCTGAATTCCGGGAATTGGGCCATGAGATCCCTGCCCATACCGGCCCACTGTGCGCCCTGACCATTGAATACAAAGATCAGATCATGTGGCCTCGCCCGGCCACTCTGGAAACCTGCGTCAGTGATTGTCGCCCCCGGCTGGGAGACGAGGAACGCGCGGTGTTGGAGATGCTCACGGCGGAGACCCAGCGTATATGCTAGATCATGAGACTGGTCTGGATGCTGCTGCGCCCACCGGACAATCTGCTGTTTTCGGGTGCGCAAAGCGTCTGCCGTCTTTGCCGATAGCACGAGCAGGGAGGGTTGGTGGCCTTGAGGGCAGCTGGTTGCCCTGATTGCAGGAGCGGCTTCGACGATGGCGTGTGCATTCGAGCCACCGATTCCAAAACAATTCACACTGATACGTTTGCAGCGATCCCCCGGCCAGGCCATTGCCTCCGTCGGAACCTGCAACCTCGCTTCCTCAAAGGGGATGTTCGGATTCGGAGAATCGAAGTAGATATTCGGTGGAATCACCCGGTGCTCCAAGCTACACACGGCCTTGATCATACTGGTGATGCCCGACGCCCCCTCCGAATGGCCACATTGGGTTTCACCTGCACCGTCAGTACACGCCGTTCTCTGGGGTCTCTGAGTAGAGGCGTGGAGGTCACTTACCGCACCGATAATTGCTCCCTTGGATCCAAGAAGCTTTGCAATGACCGATATCTCTGCCGTATCCCCCACCGTCGTGCCGGTCCCATGGCATTCGAAGAATGCGGTCTGGGAGATGTCGCGAATCCCAGCCTTCTGATATGTTTGTCTGATGAGGGCCTCTTGCGAGACCGATCCGGGGGTCGTGATATTGGGGTCCGGCCATCTGCATTGGACCCGGTAGCTCGTATCACCGCCCGAATGGGGTCCTGATCGGACAGCGCGTCCTCCAGCCGCTTGATATAGATGGCATTGACGGCTTCCCCCCGTCCATACCCGTCCGCGTTGGCGTCGAACGTCTTGCAGATGCCATCCGGGGCCAGGACCGTGTTGTCCGACATGGTCGTCGTCATGGTCGGCGAGAGGATCAGGTTCGTCCCCGCCACGAGAGCAGCCGAGCAATCGCCCGCGTACAATGCCTGACATGCGGCATGCAAGCCAACCATCGAGGAGGAACATCCCGTCTGGACCGTCAGGCTGGGGCCGCAGAAGTCATATTCGTAGGAGATGCGATTGGCGAGGGCAAATTGGCCGTCCCCAGAACATGATACCGGTCGACCTGTTGCGGATCTTTGGCGGCGAGCTCGAGCCAATCCTCCCCAAACACGCCCACGAAACAGCCAACGTCCTTTCCCCTCCAGTTGGTCTCTCCCGCGCTCTCCAGACACTCGTAGGTGACCTCCAGCAGGTGTCGTTGCTGAGGATCCATGCGTGCCGCTTCCTGTGCGGGGATCGAGAAGAATGCGGCATCAAAGGCCATTGGATCCTCCGAGAGAAAATACCCCCGGCGTGTCTTGACCGCATGTGGTGTTTCTGCATGTCGAAGGAGTCCAGCTTGTACCGGGTGCCCGGACCTCACAGAGGCCGTCTTGTTTGTCGATGAGGAAGCGCCAGAACTCGTCGGCGGAATTGACGCTGCCGGGGAGACGCATCGCCATGCCGACAATCGCGATAGGTGGCACGGTTTCCTGAGTCTCCTGGCATTCCTCTTCACGGCAGAATGTTTCCGGGGCTGGTTTCATTGAGTGCGGGCCCAGAGAGGTGGTTTGTTCTCTCAACGCAGCCGGCTTAGTTGCAACTTGGTCTGTGACTGTCATCTTGATGTGGGCCATGGTGTTGGGATTCTGTCGAGGTATTGAGATTGGCACTTGAGATGCAGCACAGAAACCTTTTAAGTCCTCGTCAAGTAACATGAAGGTCATTTTGACGTCCGTCGGAGGGACTCATCACTCCATTGGTCTACGGTGTATCACCATGCTTGCCCCACAGTCTACAGACAAGGGTGCAATCTTGCAGCGATCGCTTGTGACTCCTCTGTATCGTTGTATCAGTTCTGGAGACACCTCGATCATCGCTAGGCATCTGTAAGTATATTCTGGACGACCCACCACACGGAGATCCTAGGCTCAAGGTAGCTGCAAATCACCCGAGTAGGTTTCTGGTCTGTCACTTGGACGTTGGATCACTTCTGCATGCCCAAAGTGAAAGACGCCAGTATGATGAGTCTCACGCCCCACGTCCCTTTCCTTGTTTTATGACCGTGGGGTTCGTGTGAGTGATCTGATATATCCAATCCAGACTTTCACCTCGAATGATCCGGAAAATTTCGTTAGCCCCCTGTCACCTTCTATTTTCTTCTGAAGATCAGACGGCTGCCATTTTATCTCCACCGTGTCCGATTGGAGAGCAACTCGGCTGACGTCGTGACCCTGTCTGGCGGGCAAGATTGAACAATCCAGTATAGGCAACAGGACTACATCATTGCCTCATGGTATGGGTTGATATCCATAGAACGTCGAATCTTCCTCTTACTCAATCCAGAGATTTCATGACAAGAGATCCCTGATCAACGATGGCGATGGCTTTTAAGATCAGCATTTAAGATGTAGTCTCCTCCTGGTGAAATCTCTGTGCTTGATCACCAGATACGCCAACGAGCAGTATGCAGATGAGCCTATCTCGTCGTACCCACTGGTGTTGGATCCTATGATACTCTCGCAGGCGTGATTGCCGAGTCGATGCTCAGCCAATCTGGCGATACTATGATAACCGTCGCTGGATCGATTCGTCTTGGCTTGTGTCGTGCTTCTCGAGCTAGCCACCAACCACGACTCATGCACCTCACTGCAAACAACACACCCATGCAAGAACAGACCCAGCCCAGCCTCTAGCCCCTCGTCTATCTGTCGACATGACGCGTGTGCAGAAGCAAAGGTGCGAGATCGGGGGCTCGCCGAGAGGAGCACGTCTTCCCCGCATTTATCGGGAAGTGGCCGACCCGATATAGGCGTTTCCTTTCGGACTATAAGACACCTTCCAACCTACCTCTATTGCAAAATTCCATTCCAGCTGCAAGATAGAGTATAGACTACAGACTCCACACCCTCTACCCAAACAACCCTCAAATCAGAAAGACAAGACAAACAGCAAAATGACCAAAGAAACCTACAACATCCTCATCCTCCCCGGCGACGGCATCGGCCCCGAAATCATGCGCGAAGCCACCAAAGTCCTCCAAGCCTTCACCACCCCCACCCGCACCTTCACGCTCCGTGAAGAGCTGATCGGGGTGCAGCATCGACGCCCACGGCCAGTCCTGCACCGAGACCGTCAAAGAGGCGGCCCTCGCCTCGGACGCGGTGCTCTTCGCGGCCGTCGGCGGACCGAAATGGGACGGGCTCCGACGCGGGCTGGATGGGCCGGAGGGGGTCTGTTGCAGCTGCGCAAGGCGATGGATATCTATGCGAACTTGAGACCGTGTGCGGCGGATGTGCCGAGTCGGGCGATTTGAGGGAGTATAGTCCGTTCCGGCAGGAGGTCATTGAGGGGTGGATTTTGTGGTGGTGAGGGAGAATTGTGGCGGGGCGTATTTTGGGAAGAAGGTGGAGGATGCTGAGTATGGTATGTCCCTCCATTCTCCTGTATTCCTGATATACTAGTATATTATACTATACTATACTATCCTTTGGGTGAATGAGTGCACACTAACGATAGGGACAGCAATGGATGAATGGGGCTACTCCACCCCCGAAATCCAACGCATCACCCGTCTCTCCGCCGAAATCGCCCTCGCCATAACCCCCCTGGCCCGTCATCTCCCTCGACAAGGCCAACGTGCTCGCCTCGTCCCGGCTCTGGCGCCGCGTGGTTCAAGACACCATGGACAAGGAGTATCCGCAGGTGCAGCTGATCCACCAGCTGGCGGACTCGGCCTCACTGATCCTGGCCACCAACCCGCGCCAGCTGAACGGGGTCCTCCTCGCCGATAAACACCTTTGGCGATATGATCTCGGACCAGGCGGGCTCGATTGTCGGGACGTTGGGCGTGCTGCCGAGTGCGAGTTTGGATGGGTTGCCCAAGCGGGGGAGAAGGCGAATGGGTTGTATGAGCCGACGCATGGATCTGCGCCTACGTATGTTTCCTCCCTTAGGGCCTGTGCCTTTGCGTTTGTGTTTGTGTTTGTGTTTGCGTGTTGTATGCTTACTTATAATGGTAGGATTGCGGGCAAGAATATTGCCAACCCGGTGGCGATGATCCTCTGCGTGGCGCTGATGTTCCGCTACTCGCTGAACATGGAGGCTGAGGCGCAGCAGATTGAGAATGCGGTGCGCAAGTGCTGGATTCGGGGGTGCGTACGCCGGATCTGGGAGGCAAGGCTGGGACGGACGAAGTGGGTGATGCCATTGTTGCGGCGTTGAAGTAGGGTCCCTCTGAGTAGTTTTGTTTGTTGCGCAAACGATATGATGGTCTCGAGTTCATTGTCTGGATAGGGATATATAAGAGTAGCACGTCTTCTGGTCTCCATCAACATCTCCTACATTACAACCTACCTGTCACTTACAACTACGAACTACAACTACCTCACTTACCTTGACGAATCTCCAAAGAGATTTCGAGATGGACCTCATCCCTTACCAGCCAACCCGGGTGGAAGCAGTGTCAACACCCTAAACTCCCTGGGCACCAACATTCGACAACTAACCACCTCCCAAAAAACCACCCTCATCGCCTCCCTCACCGATGAAATCACCCATACCTTCATCACCATCGCCCACCACCTCGCAACCGGCGCCCTCCACCCCAAAACACACCAAACCCCTCCACGCGCTCATCCACACCATCACCGCACAAGACACCCAGCACCGCGAGAAACTCACCGACGACTCGCACGATACCGCCGTCGCGCGCGACAGTGGCGCGACGAGCAGGCGTGGATGCGCCGACAGTTTGGGGCGTTGGTGCGGCGGTCGGAGAGGGTGCAGAGACGGTGGCGAATGCGGTTGGAGGTGGAGAAATCGAGAAATCGGGATACCAGTAGATGCGGGTGGTTTCTCGAGAAGCGTTGATGTCATTGTCCAAGACGATCTTGTCTTTTTCACTGAACTGGACTGGCGAATATGCCCCGGAGCATTGGTAAGGTTTGGCATATGATTCTATGATTCTTCAGGAGTGGGTGTCGTTCACATGGGGTGGATCGGGTCGGAACCAGTGAAAATAGAGTCAATATCAGCGTGGCGGTTCCCTTTATCATGTTCTCCTTATCGTAGCAGTAGCCGGGGAGAGAGGAGTAGTACGGGTAGGATTCTGCCAGTTGAGCGTCATGACCTATCGGACAACTGCAGACTGTAGATAACGGGTGCAAGTCGGCATGAAACCTGCAGGGCTGCAGCGCAGGTAGTCGGGAATTTCATTCCGAGGTTGAATGCGACGGGTATTGATCGGGGGACTTTGATGGCCCGTTGGTCTCCGTCGAGCCGACTGTTGTACTATCGTAGTTCAGGGTCTGCCCCTATCCAAGTGCCACATAGTAGGAGTGTAGTACCTACCATGTGATCCCTGATGAAGCAACCAACCCAACCAATTCTTTAGCCAACATAGACCATCAGAAGTATGACCTCCGTAGAATAGAGGGAACAAGGAACAGCATGGAAAACCATCGCCTCATCTTAGTCAGTCAGTCAGTCGGGCAAATGAACCTCGGCTCACGACTCTCCACCAGTGTGAAGCCAGCAATTCGTGCCGCGGATCCACACCGTCTGGTCGCTTCATGTGGTGGCCGATATCTTCGTCGCCTCCTTGACGTGACTTATTTCCAGTCATCTTCACTCTTTCTCTCCTCTCGTTTTGTTGACTTTCCTCCGACCGACGTGACACACTCTCTTGCGGTCGAATACCCTCCCTCATACTCATAGAACACTGTCTTTTACCCCAGATTAGTCTGTTATCGGCCGAGACAATGAGCCAACCCGGAGATTATGACGCCGTGCGTCGCGACATTGTCGCCCAGCTGGAAGAAGCCCGATTATGATGACGGCAGTGCAGGACCTGTGTTTGTCCGTCTGGCCTGGTATGTTCCTTTTCCTTTCCCATCCATTCAATGGATATCCCCGGGTATCACGGTCGGTGTCGGTGTCGGCAGACAGCAACAGGAGGCGGCAGACAAGACAACCAGACAAGGTAACGAAGCGCAGGCACTCCGCAGGCACCTACGACCTCGAAACCGACACGGGCGGCTCCATCGGCGCAGGCATGCGCTACGAAGCGAAGGCGGCGACCCTGCGAACGCCGGTCTCCAACACGGCCGAGCCTTCCTCGAGCCCGTCAAGGCCGCTCACCCGTGGATCACCTACTCTGACCTGTGGACGCTAGCCGGCGCCGTCGCCATCACCGAGATGGTGGCCCCGAGATCCCTGGAAGCCAGGCCGGACGGATCTCGTCGACGACAGCAAGGTTCCTCCCCGCGGTCGTCTCCCCGACGGTGCCCAGGGCGCCGACCACCTCCGCTTCATCTTCTACCGCATGGGCTTCAACGACCAGGAGATCGTGGCGTTGACGGGCGGACACAACCTCGGCCGCTGCCATATGGATCGGAGCGGGTTCCAGGGTCCGTGGGTGAACAACCCGACGCGGTTCTCGAACCAGTTCTTCAAGTTGTTGCTGCGGATGGAGTGGAAGCGCAAGACGCTTCGAATGGGGTGGAGCAGTTTGTGTATGTGGATCCTGATGCGGAGGGGGCGAGGAGTGGCTCATGATGCTGCCGACGGATGTGTCGCTCATTCAGGACGAGAAGTTCCGCGTGTGGGTGGAGAAGTATGCGGAGGATAAGGACCTGTTCTTCGAGCACTTTGCCAAGGTGTTTGCCAAGTTGATTGAGTTGGGGATTCGGCGGGATGCGCAGGGCAAGGTGGTGAATACGGATAACGTCAAGGGAGGGTATTTGTCGGCGCCGAAGAAGAGCGATACGGCGACTGGGCGGTGCGGGCTCGTCTTTGATTTGTTTTCTTTTGTCTTTTGTTTCGTTGCAGTTCTGTGATGTTTAGTGATATCATATACAGGTAGAGGTCGATAGATTAGAGGATACCATGCATTACTCACTTTGTCAATATTCAGAGTAACAATACTCAGAGTAAACAACACTTTAGAGTAGCAAGACTCAGAGTAGAGGCAGAAATGAAGAGAAACTAACCCATGGAGAAACAGGAGACAAGAGAGGTTATAAGAAAGGGGCGGGGAAATGCGGGGAAGCAATGGTCTGACTGATGGAAACCCCGTCATTGGCCCGCTCCTAGACCTGCAGCGAACGGACTCACGACTAGTATGACTTCGGTAGTAGTTGGGTTCGGATATTCCTCCTTCCTCGGTCTGGGACTTGCATATGGGAGTCTTATGAAGAGAGTTATACTTGATGCCTCTGGTGTGGTGATAAGGTACACGGAACCGATCTAAATAAGTACAACATCCCATCCAGCTCCACTCCATACCCAACCAATTCCACCTTTTAACTCCAGTACCGAACTCCATAATTCAATAGCATTCTCCCTGGCCCTATCCTATCCAACCATCCAAACCAACAAACACCCCAATGTAACCTTCCCAACTCCTCCCATCTACATCAGAGCGGTGTCTCCATCCTCAGTCCCAGGCTTAGTTGCGTCAGGACCAGCCTCAGGACGAACCTCAAGGTCCCCTCCGTTCAGTCCCATTCACAGTCGCAAGATTCCCTCTAAATTCATAAGCCGACGGCGGATACCCAATAGGCGCCGGAAATCCTGCTGAAGGAACGCGTCCGGATACGCCAATACATCAACCGGGCATCGGCGTGGGAGTACTCGGAGAGCCGGCAGAAGTGACCGGAGTCAATGGAGTTTTTGGAGTCACCGGAGCATTCATGCCAGACATGCCAAAAGAAGAAGCAAACAACCCAGTTCCATTCCCAAATGAGACGTTTCCCGCACCAGGAGCAGGAATAGGGACAGAATAACCACCGCTAGTGCCACAGCCATACCCCGAGTCAGAGAGCTTGAAACGGTCCGCCGTCGATGACAGCATGCGTTTCAAACGATGATTTCTCGTATCCGAGGGGATATCACGGTTCCACTGCGCCCGAGTCTGAAGCAGATTCCGGCCGTGACTATCAGCATGGACCATCTCCTGCACCGTCTGCAGGGCGAGACTCAACACCTCCGGGCTAGGATTATCGATGCGTTCGTAAAACACCAACGGGAGGATCTGGTTCTTCCACCACTGCTCCGGCACTTTATCATGACGATGCTCCTGCGGCAACCCACCGATAATTGCCCCCTGACACATCGTGCTGTCGTACACGGCGATCTCGCCCGAGTCGCGCTCACCACGCTGGGTATCGGTCCAGTAGAGTCGGAACTGTCCGTGGTGACAGTAGATCCCCCCAAGCCAGCGGTAGGTGGCGGAGCACGGGCGTCCATTGGTATCAACGTAGGTGATGAACATGTCGCGAGTATGCTGCCGGACCGCCTGGGTCCCGTCGACAAGAACGACCAGGCGGGCAGGCAAGTTCTTGTAGGCGCGCTTGCGGATGACGGTATCTTTGGCGCCACAGTCGAGACAGTCAAGCTTGCACGATAGGGCGAAGGTGCGGCTGAGGAGCTCCTGCATGAGTACAGGGCGGTTGGATTTCAGATCGAACAGGGGATTGACCATGGTGAGGTTGTCGTTCTCGAAGTGAGCGGTTGCTTTCTTGGTGCAGGGACAGTAATGGACTTCTTCGACGCAACTGTAGGCGAACTGAGCGAATTTGGCTGTCGACACGCGCCAGATGTCCCAGAGAGGGCCGACTCCGCCGCTATGGACATTTTTCAGGTACGATGACGCGATGGCCCAGAAGCGGTCGCGGAGATTCCAGCTTATATCCATCTGGCAGGCGTCCCAGTTGATGTCGGTTGCTTCGATAAAGGCGCGCTGTAGAGGATGGAGATTGTTGGGCCACGCAGGATCGGCGCGGTCCATCTTGGTCGAGCCGGCATCAAGAAGTATACCCGCGACGATAATGCAGTCGATAGCGGACGAGTTCTTGTTCCAGACAGGACCACGACCACGGTAGGGGAACTCATGGCCGTCGACGGGGTCGAAGACGTAATGATGGGGGAGGAGGACGTTGGTGGAGCTCAGTTTCAGTGTAGCGGTGGCCGGGTACGTGCCCAGAATGACCTTCAGCAGGTCCCGGTCTATCTCAGCGGTCAACTGAGGACGAGGGGCGTGGCGAGGGACTGCAGAAGGGTCGCGTTCGAGGTCAGGGAGCGCAAAGCGGAGGATAGCACGTTCGACGGACTCAATGACTGCACGGGAAGTGACAATCGACAGAGGGACGGTCTCGCGAGGGCAGCCACATATCTTCATCGAGTCTTCGGACTGCCCACTCTCGGATTTGGTGTCATCCTGGTGCCGGTCCATGGCTCCTCCAACGGCGGGATAGCCCATCTGTTCGAGGTAAGAGTCGGGAATCGACGGTGCTGCGTGGGGAGGTCGCACGTATCCTGGGGTGGGCACCTTCTGTGCGTCAGGAGGGTCGGGATAGTAGCGGCTGATGGGACGCAGGTTGGGGTGGTTCAGAGTAACAGAGAGCAAGCGGGGGCCAGCGTCGCGGGCGAAGTCTTTCAGGTCGGCGTAGGACGCGGGGCGGTGCTGGGGGGCATGGTTGTAGAAGAGCTTCCACAGCGCGCGGGCCCCGACTTCAATGCTCATGCGTGGAATCTCCATGTTGATCCCCCAGCTGTAGAAGTCCACCGCCTGCTCCACTTCGCGTCGACGCAGTTTACGTCCGGTGAAGACGCCTCTATGAGTGGTTCCCAGGAAGGTCCAGTCTTCGGGCGGGTCTGGCAGCTCGCTGAGCCGGATCAGGGGATAGCGGAGGGGAGGATCAGCATAGGTGATGGGGTTGTGAGGGTAGGACATGGAATAGGATGGGGGGTAGATGGTGGTTTGGCCCTCATTGTTCGCCATGGCTGGTGAATTGAGTCTATGGGGGCAGGTGAGCACGAGGAGGATAGCATGCTGGTCTATTATATACGGCACTATGAGTGAATTCACTTCAACGCATATGAGAAATTCCGAGAGTGTCTACGTAATGAAAAGCCCTTTTCAGTGAATCAGCGAGGGGATTCTAGTTAGTTTCCTGGGAGGAGGGTGAGGGAGAGTGAATGAGAGACATGTCCATGGCATTGTATGGCACGGGTTGAAAGAACTGGTAAGTGGAGTGGTGGTATAGACTGGCTGCTGTCATAATGGGATTGAGTAGAGAGAAAGAAAGCAAACGACCGAGAGAGAGACAATGTCTAAAGTGTTCTTTCTTAGTAGATAGCTCAATATATAAGGCAGTCGGATAACGAGTCGAATCTACAAGAGAGGTCAAATATAGTTCCAAGACAGGGCGGTGGGTGGAGTGAATGATGCCAAGCCTGACTAATCGAAGAGACAGCATCACATGATCTCCCAATTCAGCCTAGTCTCCCTAAGCGAGCCCTCAGCGCACTACCCCCGAAACAGGCTTAGCGGCTCCTTACCCGATCCCACAACGGGACGCAGAGAAAGAAAGCCAGCGACCGCTTTGATTTCACTCCTTCTCCCCATCCCTCTCGCTGTCGACAGTCAACTCGCGATCCCGTTCGCGCCCATCGCCCATCATGTGTACGTGCTCCTGTCGCCTGTCTGTCGTTGTTGTTCGTTCGTCTGTTCCGCCATTTTCGAATTATCTCTGTGTGTGGCATTCGACATCGATATCGACTGTGATCGAGGAGGACAACCGACTATCATCTATCATCACGATAAGAAGAGGAGAAATGGAGAAGAGAAGACCGACCATCCGACTACAGACAGAATGATCGAACAACCCGACAGACAGAATCGACCATCCAGCAAGATGAGAACCCAGCTAACGATAGTCTGATTTAGCGCTCGTGACCGGCGAGAAGACGAACTTCCAGTACATCTTGCGTCTGCTCAACACCAATGTTGACGGCAAGCAGAAGATCATGTACGCCTTGACCCAGATCAAGGGTGTTGGTCGTCGTTACTCCAACCTGGTCTGCAAGAAGGCCGATGTTGACCTTTCCAAGCGGTGCGCTCCTACCAAAAACTTCGACACAAAAATAGAAAAAACATACTGACAAAGTATAGTGCCGGTGAGCTCACCACCGAAGAGCTCGAGCGCGTGGTCACCATCCTCCAGAACCCGACCCAGTACAAGATCCCCACCTGGTTCCTCAACAGACAGCGCGACATCACCGACGGCAAGGACTCCCAGGTCCTCTCCAACGGCCTGGACAGCAAGCTCCGTGAGGATCTCGAGCGTCTGAAGAAGATCCGCTCCCACCGCGGTCTCCGTCACTACTGGGGTCTCCGTGTGCGCGGTCAGCACACCAAGACCACCGGCCGTCGCGGACGCACCGTCGGTGTCAGCAAGAAGAAGGGATAAACGACTCGCCCCACATCTCGATCGACGGGGAGGAGAGAAAATACACCAAAGCCGGATTTTGTGTTCTACGTCTTTTTTTTCGCTGCATACTTACGGGGGGACGATGGGACGGCGCGATCTCTTGTTCTTGGTGTGTGTGTGGGTTGCGTTTGTTACGGAATTAGTTTTCGTTGGAAACGTGCTGCAACGAAAGACTCATACCAATATGAAATGAAAATATACAAGTCACTGTCTCTTTTTGTTCTCTTATCATACCTAGGTCTCAGGTTGTCTCGCTGGATCTGAGTCTCGCCCGACCTCGACCTCGATCTCGACCTCGATCTCGACCTCGACTCCGACTTCGTAGATTCTGGGTCGGATGCTGCCCTGTCTTGTCTTCCTCATCCTACAGGAACTCTTTTCCGCAGGGACTCTCTCTGCTAGTGCCTACTATCTACTTGAGTGCCTACTGTCTACTTACTGACCGACTCCTCATATCAAGGCACCACCTTCAGGCGACCAGACAGCCACCTATTCATCCCCATCGTATACGGAATTCCACAACCGCACTCGGCCTCCATTAAAGAATACTCCCATTATTAGACAGGATCAACCTTCACTACGTGTCGATCGGACATCATCTACAGTCAATATGGAACTCCATATTCGATGGTGATGGTAGGGTCGCTGTCGGTTCACCTCAAGCACACCTTGAAACATAGGATTGATTATACAGTCAACGCCAACTACAAGAACAAGTCTAATCTAACCTTCTTATTGCAATATATAGTGTACTAGTATCACACTATAATACACCAGCAAGCTATCTAGCAAGCTATCAAGCCAAGATCATTCTCCCATATCTCTCATCAAATCATCTAAAACCACTCCCCGCCCAACCAGCGGTTGAAGAACTCCAGGCCAGACTCGGGTTGGTCCATGGGAACCATGTGGCCACCGCCGAAGATCCGCATAAAGGTGAAGTTGCCGTGCGACTTGACCTGGCCGATCTTCTTGCCAACGTGGGCGTTCTGCTCCACCACAAGGTCCTCCATTGGCAGCGGCATACTCCTTCTGGCCGGGCCACTCGAGCGCCTCAGACCAGGCCTTGTTGCCCAGCCAGTTGCAGATGTAGTCGGCATCACCGGCGTAGATCAGCACGGGGATCTGTTCAAGGATGCCGGGCACCAGACGGTGGTAGGGCTTCATCCAGTCGCCGTGGAACAGGAAATTACGGTTGATGTCGAAGTTGCACGAATCGTAGCCGTCAACCTCGGCACCGACCGCCTCGCGCACCTCACGCTTGTTCAGGTACTCGCTAACGTAGCCCATGCCCTTGTAGCAGAGGTTGCTCTCGTCCTCGCACTTGCCGCGGACGTCATAGACGTTCTGGCCGGTGCGCTGGTACGGGCCAATGAGAGCGTTGTTACAGTAGATGGAAGCGGGGATGCAGACCCACGAGCTCTCCGACTCGTAGCAAGACTTGATCATGGACTGGCAGCGGGGGAGGGCATTGTCCATCGACTGGCAGGTGCCCTCGTCAAGGACAGCGGGGTAACCACCCTCACCGCAACCCATAGGGCGGTAGTACTCGTACTGAGTGTAGCCATCGGTCAGACCGTTACCGATCATGACAGACTTCAGGTTGATGTTACGCTTCTTGTGAGCGAGGATCTCCGAAGCGAACACGGGGATGTAGTGGCCAGCGTAAGACTCGCCAGCAATGTGGAAGTCCTGCTTCGCGTACTCGGGGAACTGCTTGAAGAAGAGAGACAGCAGGGCGTAGACATCCTTGCCAGCGGCGACAGTGTCGCTGACGGCAGAGCCACTGTAGGAGTACCCAACGTTGACGGGCTGGTCAAGGAAGATCACAGAGGCATTGGAGTTCCATGAGAACTCGTTGTACACAGGCTTGATGTTCTCGTCAATGCTACTGGATCCAAGCTCCATGAACAGACCCGTGAGCGAAGAGCAGCCAGGGCCACCGTTCAGCCACAGGACGACGGGGTCGTTCTCGGGGTCATTACGGGACTCGAAGAACCCTGCCAGCATCGTCAGCATCAACTCATCAACTCATCACACACAAAAAACTAGAAGACTTACAGTAGAACAGATGCTTATCATTCTCGTTATCATCAAGATAACCAGTGTACTGCTTAACGTTGGGGTCGATACCCAGCGCAGCAGGGTCGGTCTTCTTCACACGAAGATCGTAAGCCTCAAGCTTACCGTCGATCTCCCGCTCCTTCTCGCCATCAGCGTTGGTCACCCAGACGCTCTGGACATCAGCGCCACGAACTACGTGGTCCCAGTGGGAGTCCGGACGACGGGTATGCTTCTTCGGCAGCGAGAAGACGGGGTTGTGGTCCATGGAGTCAGGGAAGTAGTTGGACACCTCCTCCCACAGCTTGCGGGCCTCATCCGAGAGAGACTTAAGCTGGTCCTGGAAGTAGTCGAGGGGCTTGGGGTGGGAGGAAGCCGCGGGTTCGGGCTGAGGCTGCTCCATGACGTCCTCCTGCGGCATGCCCAGGACCTGCTGGAACTGCTGCTGGAAAGGGACGGCGGCGGTGGCCGCGCCGACCAGCAAGGTAGCTGGCAAGACTCTCATGATGGTATATCGATGGGTGATGGATACACGAGATGAGAGAGTCAAACGGTGATGAAGGAAGGATGAGGATGCAAGGCAGGACCTTGTGGATGTACCTAGGCAGGTACCTGAGCAAGGTATCTTATCAGCACGGAGGCTCGAGAACCGAGGAGTCCTGAAGCGGAGGCTGGGAAGGGACGGGGACAACAACTCACGAGTGATAGACAGATGGGGACAAAAATAGACCGACCAGAGCTGATGGAGACAACCAGCCACTGAATGATCCGGAGATGGAAAAAGACGAGAGGAGGCGAGAATGGAGGGAGCGTCAAGAGGGGAGACACCGCCGCTTGGGGAAGCCGCTCAGGCACCCGCAGGCACCGATGACGCCGATACCAGCCTCGTGACCGGCCAATCAGAGGGTCGCTCGTCTCACGGGTGACTAAGCGTGACACGGGATCACTCATTCTTACGTCATCGCCACCAGCCCAATCAACGGCGAGCTCATCCGGCCGTCAGATGAAGATATTTCCAGGGTTATCTGCCTGGACTATACTTCACCCTCTCCAGCCAGTAAACAGTAAACAGCATCCTCGAGAACTGCCAGGAGCAGTCTACCGACAAGATGCCGATCAACCAGCCCTCCAACCAGATCAAGTTCACCAACGTCTCGATCGTGCGTTTAAAAAAGGGTGCGTCCCCGCATACTTCCCTTCCCCGCCAACAGACAACACACCAAGGACAGGAGATCCATCAAGAGAACTCAACTAACAGAGAGATAAACGAACAGGCAAAAAAAACGCTTCGAACTAGCTGCTACAAAAAACAAACTCCTCGAATACCGCTCCGGCGCGAAAAAGACCTCGACAACGTCCTCCAAGTCCCCACCATCTTCCTCTCCGTCTCGAAAGCGAACCGCCCCCTCCGCCGAACTTACCAAAGCCTTTGGCGCCAACACCCCCGCCGACGAATCCGACAGGAGATCCTTCGCAAAGGCGAGGTGCAGGTCGGCGAGCGCGAGCGGAAAGAGATCATCGATCGGGTCGAGAAGGAGGTTCTCGATATTGTCTCCGGACGGCTGGTCGATCCGACGACGAAGCGGGTGTATACGCCGGGATGATTTCGAAGGCGCTGGATCAGTTGAGTTCCGCGAGTGGGCAGATCGGGCAGACTCAGGGTGCGGGTGGTGCTGGGGAGGCGGGGGATGCGGCCGCGACGGAGAGGGGAGTCGTCCGCGCAAGCCGTTGGGACGGGTGTCACGGCGAATAAGTCGGCGAAGAGTCAGGCGTTGGATGCGATGAAGGCGCTTGTTGCGTGGCAGCCTATTCCTGTGATGCGGGCGCGGATGCGTCTGGGGTGAGCTGTCCGGTCTCGATGCTGAAGCAGAGTGTGAAGGGGGCAGCACCGGCGGGTGGTGCGAAGGAGAAGGAGGCGCCATCGGGAGGCAACTCGAAGTCGAATAAGAAGGGTGGGAAGGGATCGAAGAAGGCTGCGCGACACCAGGAGTCTGATGCGGAGGATGCAGAGTCACCTGCGGAGCCGGCGGTGCCTAAAGCTCGGGTAACGTGAAGGATAAGATTCTGAGTTATATCGAGCAGGCGGAGTCGCAGGAGATCATGGGTGATGAGTGGGAGGTGGTGGGATTCGCTGAGCCGGGGGCGTTCAAGGGATTGAATGAGTTTGTGGGCAATGAGACTCGGGGGAGAGGAGGGTGGAAGTGCTGGACATGACGGTTACTCAGGAGGAGTAAGTGTCTGATAGAAAAGTCTTATTTTGTATTAGAGTCGAGAGGCTCGATGTGTGCTATGATTGATGAAGGATACCACAATGCATTCTATTAGTACTGAGTCTTCGACTTCAAGGTTCTGCTGTACAAATATATAATGGGTGAATGGTGTAGCACTTTGTAGTATACTGAGTGCCCCAAGTAACGGCCCATATGATACTGTCATACATAATCTAGGGCTAGCGACCCGAAATATATATATCACAACCTTACCACAAAATTTGACAAATTTGACGACACAACGATTTGAACTCAGATACACTCAACGAACGAAACACCAGCACGATAATCCTGATAAAGCATAATAAATGATGTACCTGAAACGACGATCGAACGCGGGGTCACCCGACCGACCAAGCATGAGGCCAGCCATCCATGTCGCATGTCGCTTTAGCCACCGCCGATCCAGATCAGCCGAACACCATCATTTGTCAATCGCGAGTCTTGGCTGAGTTTATTGATAACTTCACCTCTACGTTCTTATTTGCTTCTGGTGGTATACATCTACCGTCCTATGTCTTTACCCGGGGAAGATGGGGTCGGGTGGAATGCAGCGGTCGGGGAGATCACTACCACATCTGCTCACACGGCCTATTACACGGAATGTCGAGAAATGCTAGGAATGATCCAATTCTATTCTCTATTCGTTGAAAGAGTACAGAGTAAGTGTATTTGTTCTTGGGTTGTGTTTGTCTGCGACAGCGTTTAAATAACGAACGCGTCCGACGGAGCGATAGATCGGAGGATAAATAGAGGAAAGGAGGAATAGGCAAATCCTCCAAGGGTATACGCTCGAAATCGAAATGCACGGGAATCACATCGCTTGAAACATCAGGCTCGTTGCATGCGTCAAAGGCCGTATGGAGGAAAGGAGGTCGGGTAATAAAGAAGGGCGGTCGGACCGTTGGAGGGTCTGAGTTGTCCGCTTGTGGGCCCGAATAGTTTCACCTATTCAGACAAAGAAGAGAAGGTAGCGCACACCAGTGTCGCTTTATTGAAGATGAAAGGTGAAGGTGAAAGGTAAAAGGTAAAGAATCGACACAGTCGAGATCAATAGATCTGTACGGCGTTCAACGCCCGGGTCAGATCGTCCGGGGAGAAGGGCATGTAGGAGCCCTTGGGTGAGAGAGGCGGTGGGGAGATGGTGCGCACGGCAGGAGAGGTATGCCGGATCGACTCCTTGATCTGGGCAATGGAGTCGTCGCGCAGGATGGTCGGCAGCAGAGTCAAGGAACTGCTGTAGCTATTGGAGTTGACGGCCGTCGACGAGGACGAGTGGTTTCCGTCGTGAAACTCGCGGTCGAATTCGGAGTCAACCGGCGATGGGGCCGATGCTACGCGCGTCAGAGAGGTTCATGAGAGCGACGGAGTGGAGGAGGCTAGGAAGGGGTGCAGGTGTCCGGAGTAGGATACGACTTCCACGTACCATCAGGTAAGATCACTTCCGGGCGGGGGGACAGGGCTGATCCGGGGCGATGGCTTCATCGTCGGCGGGACAGGGTCGTAGATGATCGGGTAACGAGGTGCAGGGCGACAGCGAGAGATCGATGGAACGAGATCGCATAGCCTGGGCTTCCTGGAAGGACCAAGCGGCCAGTCGACGCTGGTGTTCCGGGTCGAAGGGACCCTTGAATTTGGAGCGGGGGATTTCGTGGCGCTTGTAGTATTCAATTTTGATGCCGGTGTCCTTGGCCTTGGACTGGCTGGACTGGCGGTGGAACACGCGGCGGACCTTTTGACGGATGCTCATGATGACGGTCTAGGGACCGTACTAGGTATCGTATCCAGAGGATGAAGAGTGAGCTCACAGTAGCGGACCGTTCCCGAGGGATTGGACGCAAGAGCGGGTGTGCAAGCACGGAGGAGACTGGCGGAGGGACGGACCCTGCGTGATCATGGTATGGCGAGTGGTCGGAGAGGACAGCGTACCAAGTCGATACTAGGAGGAATGGGGGAAGAGATGAGAATATAAGCGGAGGGCCGGGAGATCAAGACGGGGAAACGAGGGGAGTTGGTTGAGCGTGAGTGGACCAGTAGGAGAGCCCGTCATTCGCTCGCTACCTCCGGTGAGCGCCCTGGCCACGAGCGGCGACGCTGACTCGTGGAGTGTCTGGTCCGTCCGGTGGCTGTATCTTGACCGATTGTTATCACTACAGTACGTAGTAGTATTACTGACTCCTACATGAATACATGACACAGGATCACCCCAGATAATGAGAATCTGGCCATCTCGTACGGAGTAGCACACTCGGCCGTACAAAGTCTGGATAAATCCCCCAACGAATGAGCGTCCCGCCCACGACCACCGGCCAGGGTGCCGATGTGCCGGTGGCCGGGGTGAACCCTAAATGCCTCTCGCATAGCGTTACACTGCGCGAGGGCGAGACACAACCGGTCCAACGCCGCCCGTGGATGCGTCGGCGGAGCGTCCCAACCCTCCCAATCATGCGCCGGCTTCTGGAACCGACGCGGTCGCAGACCAAGCCTTCCCCGTGCTTAATATTACGGCCGACCCGGGTCTTACTCGTTTGATTGTCGCAGGTCGCAGGTCAGGACTTTGGGTGGTGGTTGAGTTGGCTGGGCTTATCTGCGGGAATCTACGCCCGTCAGCAAGGAGTGGGTGGCAAGAGGGGTGGTTCGACGCCCCCGTCCAACGTGGTGGTGCACCTGCAGGGAACAATTCCAGAACTCCCGGGGCACGATCCCCGAAGTCTACCTAGAGGATCGTCATAGGTACACCTCTATAGTACGGCGACTATGCGCAGGGATGACGAGTGTCACCGCTGAGCGCCGTAAAGGGCAACTGGGACGGTGTTCCTCGGAGATCCTGGTGAGGATCCCACCATGGCGTCATTGGGGCAGACACTGTGACGAAAGATGCAGCAATTGCGGCGTGTAAGTGGTGATGCTTCCGGAGGGACCCGTCGCTGTTTCGGGCAATTGCCTGCTGGTCGGCACGCTGTTTCCGGTGGGACACTCAAGTGGATTATGTAGACAGAAATCGCTGGGATATTCATCAGCAAGGCCTGCTGGCCCAATGGTAAGGCGCTTGACTACGAATCAAGAGATTGCAGGTTCGAGCCCTGCGTAGGTCATTCTTTTTCTTTTTCTTTCCTCTGCTACCCAGGTAGTAGATTCGTATACTTGATACTCGACCATGCCATCAGTAGGATAGTTTTTGTGTGCTATGCACTCTGTTTAATCATATGCCCTACCATTCAATGTCAAGGGTGTGGATGATGTCACAGAAAAGTATGCAGCATTCTTGTCTCACTCCGGCATGGACAGTGGACAGGACAGGCATGAACAGCGCCCCTGTCTCGCTCTCATTAACCTGCGCAAGGGAGTCGTGGTTACCGTCACCCTGGTTGACCGTTGCGGGAGTCCGATTGTGTCCATAGAATGTAGACTACAGATGATCGATTTAGTTGGACAGTCTATAGGGGATGTCGCGTGACTACCCAGATGGGTCAAGCTCAGACCGCCACGATGCAGGTACCAACAGCTGATATACTCCGGAAACAGTCGGCCGTTTGCGACACAATCCCATTCTCCGTCGCATTCAGGGGCCGTTGCTATAATTAAATGCGCTGCTCACCACGCCCTTGCGCCCATGGCCATTGGCCTGGGGTGTCTGGGATAGACAGGGCTAAATTGCGATTGACGGGCGTAATATGCTCCTTTGGCCGAGGTTGGCTGCGAGCTAGCTAGCTGGTCACAATGTACTCAGTAGAACATGTAGAATGTAGTAGAGATGAGGCATTGAGACAAGTTAGAGCTCAGAGACAAAATAGATAGACAGGAGAAGTCAATGCCAGGACGATCGAATTCAGCCCATCATTCCTGTCGGGACGAATTCATGTCTGGTCCTGTCGCGGATTAACGTTTGCCGAATCGATTAGGCATCCGGACGGAACTCTTCTCTTTTCTCTCGCGCTCTCCCTCCCTTCACTTCCTCCACTTCTCTCCCCCGTACCGTTTTTCTCCCACGACCTACTACTGACGGTGCGTTGCTCTCTGCCTCCTCTGGCTTTGACTCCCTCTGACCCCATCTGTCTCCCCTGACTCTACTCTACCCCCTCGGATACCCACACTCTCCACCACCCCTCCACGCACAAACATTGTCGTCATCGCTACGTGGCCACTCACTGACCACCAACAGCCATCAACATCATGCCCAAGAAAGGAGGAAAGAAGAACAAGTCCAAGGCCAAGGCCAGCGCTGGCGGTGCCGCCGCTGCCGCCACCAAGAAGGCCGAGGATGTCCAGACCCCGGTGTGAGTTGCGCGCATTCCCTGCCGCTGTCCATCGACCATGCGACCACGCTCGCTCTCAGCTGGCCCCATCTAATCGCGTCCAGTCCCACCGAACAGGTCGAAGAAACCGTCACCAAGGCGGAGGGAGACGTCTCCGATGTGACCCCCGAAGCCACCGAGGCTGCGACCAGCGTCCCCGAGACCACCACCACTGCGCCCGAGCCCGAGCCCGTCGAGACCGCAAAGACGGTCGAGGAAGTCACACCCGCCAAGGTGGACAAGGTTGAGTCGCTCGAGACCAAGCCCGCCGCCACCGGTTCGTGAAATCCCCCCCGCGAGCCATTGGGAGCCGCCTGTTGACATTCTTGTTGTGCCAGTGCCCGAGACCACCGCCGAAACCACTCTGCCGGAGCGCACCAAGGTGTCCGGTCTGGACGCCGCCGCTGTCGACACCAACGATGTCCATGTGAAGCGCCCTCATGAGACCACCCCCTCGACCAAGGAGGAGGATGCGCTCCCCACAAGATGCCCAAGGTCGAGGAGCCGGTTGCTGCGGTGTCCGGCACCCCGGCCGCCGCTGTCGAGACGGGCTCGCTGGCCAAGGCGCCGGAGACTACCGGCAAGAGCACCGTGCAGCCGCAGATCGTCCCCGGACTGGGGGTGGACCCCAGCGCCACGCCTTCGTCGGTGTTGAACGTTCCCGGTCTCCAGGAATCGAACCAGAAGAGCGTGCCCGAAGAAGCTACCACCACCGCGCCGACCACCACCCCCGCGCTGCCGCCAGCAAGGTGACTGAGCCTGTAGCTGCGTCCAAGGCTCCTGAGACGGCGGCGCCTCCCGCTGCGGTGACGGCTGCAAAGGCCGACACCGAGAAGGCTGTCCCTGCTGCGGCTACCACCCCTGCTGCCACGGCTGCCACGGCTGCCGCTCCTGCGGTGGAGAAGACCACTCCGCGGTGGAAAAGACCACTCCGGCCGTGGAGAAGACTGCTCCCGCTGCCACCACGTCGGGCTCGGCTGCGACCGCGACTCCCTCGGAAGCCGCTGCCGCCGGTGTCCCCGCCACGGGTGCTGCCGACAGCAAGGCTCCTTCGGCCGTCCGTCCCGAAGGCGAGACCGTTTCGGCTGCGGAGACGTCCAAGCTGGAGCAGAGCGCCGCTGAGCTGAAGCAGAAGGCCGAGGCCGCCACGGCCCAGCCGGCCAAGCCCCAGGAACAAAACCCCGCTGCGGCTGCGGCTGCTGCGGCGGCTGCGAAGAAGCCGGAGGAGATTGCGAAGCCCGCCGAAGCGAAGACTCGCGAGCCCACCACCGGTCAGGAAGCGCAGGAGACTGCCGCGAAGCCCGCCGACAAGACGGCCGAGGCCGCCAAGGCGGAGGCCGACAAGGCGGAGAAGCGCAAGAGCGGCGGCTTCTGGAGCAAGCTCAAGAAGATGTTCAAGTGAGGGACGAATCGAGCGGTTTAATGGTATATACCCTTGATTGGAGCGAGCGAGCGATGATACCCGATGCGGAGTGGAACCAGGCTGGTTCAGAAGCAGCCGACATGATCAGGAGGATATGGAAAATGAAAACAAGAAACCCGTGTGTTGGGCTATATGACTGATTTGTATGATTGTGTATGTATGATAGGATACCAAAAGGAAGGCTGGGTGGGATGGTTGGCTTTGTTTGTTGTTGGGCCTGTCTGTCTGTTCCTTAGTTTGGTTCTAATAATTCCTCTACTGCCACTGTCACTATTCTTGCGTAGGACTATTATTGACCGTAAGTAGGCAATGGAAGAAGACTAGTGAAACCTGCTTGCCGATCCAGTCCCCTCTTTTCTGTCGTCATCCACCCAGTTCCCTCCACGTATCTCGTGGGTCTCCCCTTTCGTAGTCCACCCAGCCAAGCTTTGTCAAGCTTCGCCGGTCTCCGTCTTTCCTGCCATGCTCTCTAATGACCTGGTAGATCCTATCTGAGTGTGGTAGTAGTAGATGATAGTACGAGAGAACCGGAAGAGAGCGAGAGAAGACAGACCGCTCTTTCACCAAGTACCTAATGATTAGTCTGTACCCATTCGACACGGAAAAGCAAACACAAGACAAGAGTGGAGTGACCGACTGACTAGACGAGGGTAAATCCCGCTGATATCATATGTATCGATTGTGTATGGTGAGTGGCTGTGCTGTGCGGGTTGTCTGGATGGCTGACGTGGGCCGATTCTACCCTGTTTTCTCTCCTGATCTGATCCTGTTCGGTTGTTAGCGAGGTCGTTTCGGTTTCAGCTGCGGGATTAAGTCAAGATGCATGGATGGGTCTGTGCTGGGGGATGTATGTATAAATAGGGGTCAGCTCTGCATTGCATTGCGTTGTGTTGTTTACCCCTCTTTGTCTATCTTCCCCTCATACATCTACCCATACACATACATACATATAAACAACAACATACACACCCCAATTCAGCACATAGCAATTGAAATACAAAAAAAAAAACACAGACACAAAAAAAGAAAAGCAAAAAGAAGAAGACAGAATGGTCCACCTCGCCAAAGTCCACACCTCCGACTCCCTCTCCCCCATCAAACGCATCGACAGCATCAAGCTCGAAACCACCGACGAAGATGACTTTTACAGCAGCGTCTACGGCACTCGCTTTGCCGCTGAGCAACTTCCTCAGACCGAGATGCCTGAGCGCGAGATGCCTCGTGAAGTTGCCTATCGTATGATCAAGGATGAGTTGAGTTTGGATGGGAATCCGATGCTCAAGTACCCTCTCTCCCCCTATACCCTATCCTTACGTCTGGTAGGAAGATGATAGTATAGTCTGATGCTGATGCTAATGAATTGGAATTGGTTAGTCTGGCGAGTTTCGTCACAACGTACATGGTACTCTCCCCCCCATACCCTCTCACAGAAATCAGATGATGTTAATGGCAAGGACATGTAGGAAGACGAAGTCGAAAAACTCATGACCGAATCCTTCAGCAAAAACTTCATCGACTACGAAGAATACCCCCAATCCGCCGAGATCCAAAACCGCTGCGTGAACATGATCGCCCAGCTCTTCAACGCCCCCACCGCCGACCCCGAAGACGACTCCTCCTCAGACCACGCCATCGGCACCTCCACAATCGGGTCCTCCGAGGCCATCATGCTAGGCACCCTGGCGATGAAGCGGCGCTGGCAGAACAAGCGCAAGGCCGAGGGGAAGGATTTCTCCGGCCGAACATTATCATGAACTCGGCGGTGCAGGTATGCTGGGAGAAGGCGGCGCGGTATTTCGACGTCGAGGAGAAGTACGTGTATTGTACGGAGGAGCGGTTCGTGCTTGATCCGAAGGAGGCGGTCGATCTGGTCGATGAGAATACCATCGGCATCTGTGCGATTCTGGGGACGACGTATACGGGTGAGTACGAGGATATCGCTGCGGTGAATGATCTGCTCGTGGAACGGGGACTGGATGTGCCCATCCATGTTGATGCAGCAAGTGGCGGGTTCGTCGTCCCCTTCATCAACCCCAATCTCCGCTGGGACTTCCGGCTCGAAAAGGTCGTCTCTATCAATGTCTCCGGACACAAGTACGGGCTCGTCTACCCGGCGTTGGATGGGTCGTCTGGCGTGGCCCGGAGTATCTCCCCAAAGAACTCATCTTCAACATCAACTACCTCGGCGCGGAGCAAGCGAGCTTCACGTTGAATTTCTCCAAGGGCGCCTCCCAGGTCATCGGGCAGTACTACCAGATGATCCGTCTGGGCAAGAGAGGCTACCGCTCGATCATGGTGAACATCACCCGCATTGCGGATTACCTCGCCGATCAGCTCCAGGAGATGGGCTTTGTGATTCTGAGCCAACGGCGTGGTAGAGGTCTCCCGCTGGTGGCGTTTAGATTGCCCGAGGGACGGGAGGAGTTGTTCGATGAGTTTGCGTTGGCGCATCAGTTGCGTGAGCGCGGGTGGATTGTGCCGGCGTATACAATGGCGCCGCATAGTGGGAATTTGAAGTTGATGCGGGTGGTGGTTAGAGAGGACTTTAGTATGAATCGGTGTGATGCGTTGTTGGGCGATATGAAGCTTGCGTTGAAGACGTTGGGCGATATGGATCGGGCCATGTTGGAGAAGTATACTCTGTGAGTTTCTTTCCTTTCCTTTCCTTGTTTATGGGGGTGTTATGAGGCTAACGAGATAGGCATGTCCGCACGCATTCGACCAACTCGCACAAGGCGAAGCATAATCATCCGCATTACCAGGGAGAGAGCCATTCGTTGCAGGGCAAGACCGGAAAGACTCATGGGGTGTGCTAGTTTGTGTTCATGTCCATTGCAGTCGTCATTCGTTATCAAGTGATAGGTTATTGTACAGGCTTTTTCACAATCACTCCAACACTTCTCATCCGCTGTGCCTCTTCCTCATCGAAATCTTTTTCTTCTGCGCGTAGTTCCTTCAACTTGATATCGAAATAGCCTGTGAGAAACTCAGGAAGGGCTACAGCGAGTTCCTTATATTTGGCCTCGACCTCCAAAACCAGCTCCTCCAATCGATCTATCAGTTGCCATGCCTCAGAATGAATTCTTGCAATTTCGCGGCACCTTTCTGTCGAAAGGTCGCGATCATAATGCCAATGTGATTCACAGGTATGGGTTATACCAAGCTCATTGAACAGGCAACTTCGAAAGACCGCTGGTGCCAGGCTCTCGCACACTGATGTTGCACTATCAGAGCCCTGGAGCACAAAAAGCCGATAAATTCTGCAGCCATTTGGTGGACTTGTCGTCTTTCACGTCCTCGTCGATATTTTTGGTCCCTTATCATCTCTCGCATCAAGACGTCAGATGGGAGACAACCATCGCCGGAGCAGGCACAGGAACAGGAGTCACGGTGGGCAGTATCTGTGAGCACGGCCCTCACGAATTCTGCATGGCGAGCTATTACAGGCTTCCAGTCTGTCGATTGCTGGGAGCCACTCAAGAAACCACCCAGTCTATACGCAATTAAATGGACTGGTAAAAGATCTGTTCCCCGGGAACTTCGATGTATAGAGCCTCCTTTGTCCCGTAGCCAGGAGCAGAACTCTAGATACTGTGGAGGATCCGATTGAAACCTCAGAAATGGTGATTTGTCGCTGGCCTCAATGTCGGTGAATCCAGCTTCATAGAGTGTCTCGGCTGCTTGAGTGTTGCAGCCCACATGTCGATAAACTGGAAATATCTGCTCGGGATTAACTTGGGGGTGATCACGAAGGTGTGCTCGCAATACATCAAAGTCACAATCCAAGACTTCGGTGTCATCATTGATCCCGAGTTCCCTGAACAGCTCGAGTGTCAGGTTAGCTTTGACAACATGTAGAATGTGTCGCCGTCTTTGATAAAGTTCCGCCACGATCACCTGAAACAATTCTGGCTGATATGCTTGCTGAGTGGCAATTTCAAGACAGTACCGGTGAATTGGCCATTTATGCGTTAGTAGCAATTGCACTGACTCTTGTTGCCTGGCTGAGATTGCCTCAATGAGTATGGCCTCATATCGAGGAGAAGACAATGCAGAAGAATTCAAGATAATATCAAGTCCTTGAGGCCAAGGGACAGCGGATAAAAGGACCTCCGCTCGCATGTCAATCTTTTCTCCTGTGTGAAATTCTACCAACCGTTTTAATTCCTGCCCCGAACGTTGTAATATAGCAATATCGAGAACAGAAAACTCGAGATCTGCTTTGTGTTAACCTGAGTTTGGTAGATATCTAACCTTTCCATACCTTGGTAATCCAGTTGATTAAATATATCCGGTAAAAGTCGAGATGTAGTCGATTGTATGGCTAGACTTTTATGAACTCCGCAATCTGTGTCCAGGAAAGTGGCTTTGGTCATCTCTCCACCATCAGTAAGACTTTTTAGAATAAACGGCATCATCTGTCCGATAATACTATCAGCAGCCCTTGTATACCACCATATTCTGGGCAATAAATGAGCCCCTGCATAGGTTATGAAAGTGTCCAGAAAAGTGTAATGTCTTCCGTCTTTTTGCCATTCTTCGTTGACAGGAACATGGTATACATCAACCAGTTCCTGCAGGAAACGAAGACCAGCACAGATATCTTCTGAACTCATATAGTTCATATAAATAGAAGCAAACTGTATCTCTGAATGAGATTTTCTGGTACCTTTAGGAGCTAGATTTTCAGAAAACTCACATGAAGCAGGGTTTTCCCATCAGGTAATGTATCTCTGGGCGATGCTTTTCCCTCGTCGAACAACTCGCGAAGACGCTTCATGATACTGT
Source organism: Aspergillus micronesiensis (assembly GCA_039763685.1). NCBI lineage: Eukaryota > Fungi > Ascomycota > Eurotiomycetes > Eurotiales > Aspergillaceae > Aspergillus > Aspergillus micronesiensis. Next base: position 27,128 of record JASHHO010000040.1, on the reverse strand, counting down.
CGGGGGTAACATGTTTAGAGTCCTTCTCCCAAATAAAATCTCTTATAAGTTTGAATGCTGGTGCATTATTTGGCACGACACGCCGAACACCGAAAGGGGGCTTAATGGTGAAGGCCCCTTCGGCTGTGGAAGCGCCCAAAGTGACAACAATAGAACGTTGCAAGAACCAATTACAAAAAGTAAATTATTTTTGAAACAGGGTGAAATCTTCCCCTTGAAGGTAAAGCGGACAGTCATATCGGTGCGACGGAAGGATCTGAAAGAAGTTCCACGACCTTTTTTTGTTTTGCGGACAGGTGCATGAGCTTGCCTTGCGAGCCGACTTTACCCTCGAGAACTGTTGCTTTTTCTGAACGTGCAAATTGACGGTTTGCTGCTGATCACAGAAGCTTTGCAGCGTGGCTGGTGGTAGACGCCGTTGGCTTGGTATAGTGGCTCTGGTAGTCTACTTGATATTAGCATGGTTCATGATATTTCTGGTATAAACTCACGGTGGAGGAGATTTGAAGTGAGCTCATTATTGCCTGGCATAGTTGCTGCTGGTTTTGGTACATCTGCTGCTGATCTTGTTGCATCTGCTGCACGATCTGTTCAACGCTTCTTAGGGTGGTTGAGTCATCAGTGGTGATAGCCGACATAGATTGGACAAGCGAAAGAGTGAGTGTGGATTGATTTTCCACTCTTTTAGATGCCGCTCTATGTGTATATTAGTAGAGTGCCATAATTGCAGGTGTACGAGTAGAGAACATGTACTGACAGGTTCAAAATCTGCAATGCAGTGTCCAGATTTGACTGCAATCCAGACACAGTGTCGACCAGGGCAACAATGGTTCCGCGCTGTAACGGATATAGAGCCTTTCTAGCATAGTACCAACCCTTCTTTTGTATTGTAGTTGTTGGATTACATCCTCGACACTTGGTGAGTCGTTCTGATAGGCTTTGTAGCTCCTCCTTGCAGTCTTCAACACGCTTTGAGACGATGTCGATCGCTCTCTTTATGTGGGAGTGAAAGGGAACCTGGGCAGTCTTTAAGACGGACTCTAACTGTGCAAGAATGTCACTTAGGGCCTCTGTTTTTTTGACGAAGGATTTTGTCTCTGGGTCGTATTGGGTGAAGGGGCCGTAGTAGGCGACCAGGCCTTGACAGACAGTGATACCGAGGGAAATCACCCCAGCAGCACCTGCCCCGACCGAGAAAGGGTCTGTCATGGTTTTTCTTTGGTGTCGTCTTGTTGCAACTAGTGGAGTAGAGGAGAGGATACGAATGAGGCAAACGGGTCAAAGATGGTTGGAGGGTTAAGAATGCATGAGGGGGCTCGCGCGGCTGAAGTTGGTGAGGCTGTGTTGGCGCCATGACATGGAGGCATTTTATTGGTGAATGAATGATCTGAGCGTATCGCCCAAAGCATTCTTTATGATCATGAGAAGATTCTTCTATTATAGGTGTCTTTGTATGGGGAAGGTTTATATCGCATGTTCTGTATGAAGTTAGGGCTGATGGGTGAAGCCCTAACCGGTACATCTACGTCACTAGGCCCGACCTACTACAGAAAAACATGGGACTAGAAGTTTACAGATATTGCAAGTAGACATAAGATATCAATACAACACACCCACTAGATCTATATTCTCTTAATGTATGGAGGATGCATCGAGGTCTATATAGAAGAGTGGCAATTCTGCCCCTCTACAAGTAAGGTACCGGCGATGGTGGATGGGTGACATAGTACATAGTAGCTGATGGAGTAAACACAGCTGTTGCCACTGCGGCTGAACACAACCATCTTATCTTTTGTCTTTTTATTATTCTATATCTCTTCTCTCCTTTCTCCAAGACAACAACTACATCCACTACACACTATAACCCACACCAGACAGCTACACAAACTACAGTACCAACATCTCGTGTTCCCCGCCAATCACGGGGCGCTTCCCCCACCTTTCTCCTCTTTTTCCACCGCATCTCCTTTTCTTCCTTCGCTCTTCACTCTCTATTCATCTCCCTATTCCCTTCACTCTCTCTCTTCCTCTCTTTCTCTCTCCCACCTTCTTAATGCCCTCTTCTTCCGCAAAAAGCAACCCGCTCCTCCTCCCCGCGACTCGCCCGCCTTCCACTCCGTCGAGCATCTGCCTGCGCCGCGCGACGATCACGACCGTCACTTCTCCACCCATCCGTCCGCTCCTCCCACGCCTTCACATCCCCCGTCTCAGTCTCAGTCGCAAACCTCGTCGCTGTCTCACGCCGACGCGCACTTCCACCCTCCGCCCCAGCCCCAGTCGCAATCCCACTCCTTCCTGCGTCGCTCGCGCAGTCAGACACCCCAAGCCCGCCGATCCGCCCGTCACGGACCCGGTATCTCCTCCTGCTGCGCCTCCCGCATACCTCCCATCCAATGCTGACCACCAGACACAGTCCTGGCCCCCATCTGACCGTCCCGACGATTCCTCCGACAACCCCGGCGCTCGCGCAGGAGTCTCTTCACCTTCCACTCCTCTCCGCCCTCCAAAGAGTCCGTCAAGGAGTCCGTTCCCGCCGCTTACCCCGAGCGCAATCAATCTCTCCGCTCGCCGCGTCCGCAGCGCCCCCTGTCGGTCGACACCGACCACCCCCCGGCCTCGCGATCCCGAGAGTATGTGCACATACTAGAGACCACTCCGCAGTCTCCGATGCCGCAGGACACGTCGCTATCTCGTCCCCCTCACCCACCCTTCATCCAGCGCTCCCACACCGACTCCCTTGAGAACCTCTACCGACCCTCGCCCGTCGACCCCACCAGACCCCCCGCCGAATTGACTCCGGCGGTTTCCCAGATCGATCATATCCGCCCGCCCTCGCGTCAGTCTGTCGGACCTCCCTCTCCACTGCGCCCGCTCCCTTCTCAGCCCGATTCCGCTTCACAGACCGGGATGACTGAGCGACCCGCGGGCGGTGCCCAGGGACCGCCCGCGAACCACGGTTCCGGTCAGGAGACCGGCTATCGCAACAACACGACTCAACCATCGGAACCAGGTCGCAGCACCCCGTCCAGCCAGCGCGGTCGCGAGGATGAAATGGATCTGAAAACATTGCTCCAGAAGCATGAAGAGCTCCGTACGTCCTTCCTTCCAGGTAGAAGTGGCCCAAACTAACGCGTGTATAGAGACCAAATACTCCAAGGTCAAACGCTACTACTTTGAAAAAGACGCTCAGGTCCAGCACCTGCAGAATACCGTCGCGCACCAGCGCATGGCCGTCTCGCGCACCGTCCTGGATGACAACGAGTATGCCAACCGGTTTGGCCGACTCGACGGCGCCATCAAAGACCTCGCTTTCTCCATTCGCAAGGACTGGACCAGTATCCCTACCTGGTTCCAGGGCTACGTGAACGAGGATGCCCACCGTGCCGGCACCAAGGAGATGATGGCCATTGGCCGCGCCGTGATGAGCCGCTGGCTGGTCCAGGAGCTATTTGAACGTTACTTTCACCCGCGCTGGAGATCACCCTCAGTCAGCAGCTGAAGAGCATCGAGATGAACCTGCGTAACCAGCAGCATGGCAAGAACTTCACCGAGGAGGACAAGGAGAATGCTGTCGCTCGTTTTCCAACTGGCGCCGCACGACCCTCGACGGTCTGACCGATGCGCTGCAAGGCCTCGCCGCAGATGAGTATCGCGTACAGCTGACCAACCGACTGGTCGATAGCCTTGTGGCTACGCTGAGCACCCACCTCTGCGACCCGCCTCCCGCTGGACTCGAAAACGCTGTGCGCATGATTGTCGAAAACGCCGTCGGCATCGCTGACAAGATCCCGCTCGAGTCCCGTGACATCTGCATTGAGTACGTCCTCCCCGGTACACCGCTCCGTGAGCAAACCATGAAGATCGAAACGGGCATCAAGCCCCTCGCTGGAGAGGGAGCCCCCGTCCGGGGATCAACCGAACAGGAACGCCACCCCGAGGCTGGCGGCGCCGGCGCCGAAGACGAGAACAACACCGGCGATCGCGAGTCCTCCGGTTCCCCCAGCGAAAACCCCGCGGGCCGGAGCAAACGCTCAGTGCTGAGCTCGCTGATGGGCCGGAAGCCTGGTCCGGCAGCGCCCAGCGGAAACGGGGACGCGGGTCGTCCCGAGGAGCGGCCCCGACACGCGTGAGACTGTCGTCGTTTGTGTTGGCCGAGGTGCGTGGCCGTGGCCCGATGAACGTGTTGGTCAAGGCGCCGGTGTATTTGGTGGAGTAGATGGTTACCTTATGGTATTGGCGGTGGAAGATCAGGAATGTAGATAATGTTGGTTGTGGTGGTGCAACTGGTGACGTCTCTCATGTTCATATAGATGTATGCTATGTTGCACAGTGTCTAGTATGAGTTACCTTAGGATACCTACCTTATGCATGATCGTTTGACTTGCAGCACAGCTTTTGAGTGGATGCATAGACATCGAACGGTCGAACAAAGCAACCGTCTTCCATCCGATCTGGCTGTAAGAGTTCCCGACTACATGTGTAGCCCCATTCCCAGGTCATGCACGTCTTCAACTTGGTTCGAACAAAACCGAACCGAACAATCCAATAGTAATATTTTCCAAGCCTACCTATATACACCTAGATTGCAGCACTCCGTGACTTTCCAGGCCACCTCACCCGCCGCTCAGCCCGTACATAAAGATTATTAGGCCGAATGAGCTGAAACATCAGATCATACTCAATCGCCCCATCCCCTTCCCTCGAGAACTTATACCGATAAATCAACTTCGGCAAGAACACCGTAATCTCCTGCAATGCAAAATTGAACCCAATACACACCCGCGGCCCCATTGCAAAGGGGATATACGCCGCCTTATGTCGGTTCCTTACTTCGTCCGTATCCCAACGATCCGGATCAAACCGAGCCGGATTCCCAAAGCCCAGGATGATTGTGAATATGGTGCAGGGCGGGAATCACCACCGCGTCTTTGGGAAGTATGTATCCGCCAGGGAGAACCATATCGACCTTTGCCGTTCGGCCCGGCTGGAAGGAGGGATTGTGTCGGCGCTGCGTCTCCTTGATGTATTTGTCTTGGAAATGGGGAGGACCGTCCAGACCTATCGGATGGTTCCATTGCCGACAGTGATCCTATGCGCCTTCCTTGAATGCCACTTTTGCGTCCTGCCCTCGGTGTCAACATGAACGCTGGACGTTCCTTCCTTGTAGACCACTATTCTTTCCATGTCTTCAGGATCAAAATGGCGTCCATCTCAATCTGTCTTAACACACAATCACACACGAACCACACACACACCACACACAAACTAAAGCAAACACAAATCGCCATGACTTGGCAACTTTTCGAGAGAATTTCGGGGGTAATCACCTTCATCTGGACATGGATAAGTCCTGTCCTAGTCAGCTTTGGACCCGGTAAAGACTGGGTACAATACTTCCTCCCTTCTTTGTGGCCACCAAAGAAGGACCCGCCCAGTCTGCCCGAACCGAGAGTCATGAGATGGGAGAACGTGGATCGATACTGCTCAGCGACCTCGAGGCGACAATTGGTAAAGCTTCGGCATTGACTTCGGATCTCGGAGTACAGGTTCGTGCACAGGAGAAGTCCTTGTTCGACCTGTCCAAGAACTTTACCACTGCGGATGCAGAACTTTGCAACGCAGCCGAAACCTTGAAGCGTCAGCTAGCAGAGCTCCAACGTCTTGAGAGGAATCTCCGAAGCCAGCTGGTGGAGGTGAGGAATCAACAGGCGGAATTGGAGGCCAAATATCGTGACAACGTTTTCGTTCCCGTCAGTGACATCGCCGAAGTCTATGAAATTGCGGGTGAAGCGTGCCGCAAGGTTCGCTCCATTCGTGATGGCCTTTAGACTCGACACTCGGGCAAAGCCCTAGGACAGGCACTCTCTTTGGATCTCTTACTCCAGGCTGGCAACCTGCGTAAGAAGGAGGAGGGTGCCACCAGCAACGAACTCGCACTTCTTTGCAGTGCTGGTGATTAGTAGCCGACAATCCGGTGAAGCCAAGACGAGTTCACAATCAACCATTCATGATACGAGAGACACACGGTGCACAATCAGAGTCCGAATCACGAAACGCGGTGTGCTCAATCCACCCCCAGGACCCCAATTCATATCAGCCACAAAGCCACGATACAGCAGAACCCTCCATGCATACCAATCGCTGAGCGTGCTCAAGCCATCTCTGGCATTTCATCTCGTGTCGATCGGACCAACACCAAGGCGTGGAAGTCGATCAGATCATGTCCATCAACTATCGAAGACAATGAGAGCACTCGACTCCGTATCAATCAACAAACCGGGAGAGAGCCATCAACACTGTGCCGGCTAGCCGTTGAAGACAGAAGGCTGAAGATAATCAGCACCTTCCAAATTGATCGGGCCAACAATCACGGCACGGATGTCAGTCAGACCATTCCTTTGCGATCACTCGAGGTCGAGTGCCTATCTCTCCCCCGTCTCGATGAATAAACCAATTCCATGTCCTTTTCATTACTGGAGGTCGAGTGCCCAATTCCTCCCTCAGAGGTCGAGTGCCTATTCCTCCCTCCATATCGATGAATAAACCAATTTCATGTCCTTTTGATTACTGGAGATCGAGTGCTCAATCCATTTCCAGCCTCTCTCCATATCGACAAACAAACCAAGGCGGTGTGTACCGATCACTGGAGGTTGAGTGCCCAATTCCTCCCTCGGTATCGATGAACAAACCAGAACCCTGTGTGTGTGTGTGTGTGTGTGTGTGTGTGGTGTGTACCAATCACCGAGGAATGAGCGCCTCCCTCTGGATCGATCAGAGATCGAAATCAACCGGCGGTCTAGACGGCGCATACCAATCACCGAAGAAAGAAGCCGAGGGCCACTTGTGATGCTTCAGGAAGGATGGACGAGGGCCCAGTATACGTGTACATACAACTGTGGCCAACAGCCCATCATCTGAACGTGTGATCTTCTCTATACAAGCATCACACCATCGACAAGACCTCCACGCCTCAGGAAACCATATGGGTCTCATTATGTCCAACCCCATGCACAGCCAAATGGGGTCTCCTGCACGCTGAGGAAAGGCAGGAAAAGCTCTTGTACCTGGCGGGGGAGAAGGACTGCGCAAATGGACCCTGAACGTTGTCCGGACAGACAAAGACATCTCATCATTTGCAAAATCTCTCCGGGAGACTATCATCTTGATTTGAATGAATGCATCCACATTGTCGGTGACGACACAGTGGTGAACGAGGTGCCGCTGACCATCACCATGCAAAGCCATTTGAAATTGTTGTGTGAGTTGGTATTCCTTCAGAACATCGAGGAAACCGGTCTTCAACCAACTGTGAAGTTTCATGCGCTCACGGCCCGTCAAAGCCAAACATGCGCAGAGGTTGACTGTTTCGAGTGGAAGCTTGCATACTCGGCTCAAAGGATGGATAGAAAGTTCCCAACGAGTAAATTCATCACGAGGGTGAAGCTTGACACAAGACGAACAGAAAGCATAACGCTGGTCTTCAAGCTGAATAAGAACCTGATTCCTCGGAATATCCGGTCGCTCTAGAGGTATGGAGAATTTTGTGCTCCTTGAAAAGAGTCTCGGATAGACAAGTCGGTCATCTTTGAGGATCGAGCCGAAAAGGTGGTACATGCGCTTGGAAGTCAGCGCAAAACAGACCTTGCTTGGGAAAGGCAGCGACTCGAAGATCAACAACAGAAGTTCGACCGGGAGGTCCACGATAGAACCATGACCCCTGGTGGGTGGTCCCTCCAAAGCCTCGATATCTATGGGATCGTCCGAATGCTCGGGATTTGTGAGTGGTGAGTCAATCATAGCAGTGAGACATTCTTGACTGGAGAATCCATCTGACACATGACTAGGGAGTCTTGTATAATTTGACCGAGAGATATGGGACCAAAGAGACCTGATCTTCCGCGGAGACCTGGCATTTTTGCGGACGATAGTGGCATTTAGTACGGGCGGAAAGGATCTTGAGAAAGCGTATGATGCTCTGCAGGTTGTACTTTTTTTCATTCCCCGCTGGCCAGAAGGTCAACTCTGACATCAACTTCATGTGACCCATGGAAAGTATGGAGGATCGCAACTCTCGCGTCAGGATGAAGCAGGTCGAGCGTGTGAGTGACAGAGTAAAGGGTCCGCCATTCCTCTTTACTAATAGGCATCAGGACATGAATCGCGATGAGGTGGTGGTGAGACATAGGTAAGGTTGAAGTGGAAGAGTGACGTGGCCTCAGGCACCAGAGGCGATATTTATGGCTCATACTGACTCTTGCAGCCACTGACCAGCCAGAAGGTCTTTTTTCACCTACTAATGGCTCTACGCCCGCGTCTTTCATCCTCGTGCTTCTGACCTTCCTACGGCTGAAAATTCTTAGCGCATCACTGCGTGCATCGCCAAGTAAAGTAAAATGGTAAGTGTCGCACTTGACTCCATAATAGCTCTTAGTCTAACCAGAAAAGCTACCTCAGAAGTGCAGAGCCCTAGCCGCGCCCAAGCGCTCGCGCCAGTCCTAACTCGCAAAAGAGAACGACACTTCCGCCGAAGAAGAAGACGAGAGTCGGAGAGACCAAGGAGGTCTTTCACCTGTTTTCGAACCAAAACAAAGAGCTCAAGAATGAGAAGGAGGGCGTGATTCCGAGAGAGCATGTGCGCAAGGCACTCGTGTACGCCCACTCTGTCACTCCCTGTCCACGATGGTATGACTGACCAAAATAGTGCGCTTGGCCTAGGGCCGGCCGACTCGGAAGAACTGCACTCCATCCTATCCGTAATAGACCCTACAGGCAATGGCTTTGGGTCTCCACTTCAGCACTTTGGAAATTCAGCGACGCATGCATCCTTCAATTGCTTGGCTAGTTCGCGATACTCTTTACCCTAAATTGATGGATGCTCCCTCGGTATCAGAATAACGGGAGGTTATTGGAATGCGGAGATGACTGTTTTGTTTAGACCATCGAGTTCTGGAGGATGATTCTCATGCGAATAATGCTGTGTCAACGTCCCACTGGAATTAACATGAGATTGATATGGCTGTTGGCCTGGTTAGTCATCTTGTTCGACAGAAACGATAGATAGCAATAACATCGCCGTTTTGACTCCATATATGGGCCAGCTAGTTGTTAGCGAGGACCTAGACTGACCAGATATGATTCTTCTTGCCGCCTCAAGGGATGATCAGTGCCGAACTATGGCGGGCATCATGCAAAAGCTCCTTCCCGACCAATGGACGGCAATTTTGGAAACTCGACAAAGCGCTATTCAGTGTTGCCAGCAGGTAGCACCGCGTGAGCAGCCGTTTATTTGTGTTCGAAACATGATGGAACTATCGAGATCACAATATTGCTACTGGCCCTTCCAATACTGATAACAACATCCTGCAAACCAAAGGCCTGCTCCAGGGAATCGAGTTGCTGATTCATCCAGATATTACTCTCCTTGCAGACTTACTTAACTTGACACACGCTCAGTCTGAGACCCATTAGCCCAGCATCACACTACAACTTAACGAGAACAAGGAAGACTGCAATAATTTAATTCACATCGCCATTGGCACATATCGTGTTCCCCAGAAACCCGAAGGCTACACATTCCTTGCGCGACTCTTTGCTCTAGTACGATCAAATACCTCCTCCCTGAGGCAGGCCAGTATCTCAACGACCGGTACGTTGAGAGGCTTAGTAAGGTGCACTCCATCTGTGAGACACGTCCCCTCCAGACACGCGGGCTCGTGGATGATGCAGATGTGGTTGCCAAAATGTTGGACGAGCAGACAGACATTCTCCACGCCCATCACCAACGAAGAACGGCTGGCCGTGATCAAGGCGATGGCGCGTGGGTTCCAAGACACTGGTGATTGGTATTCTTGCCCAATGGACACCCTTTCACAGACGGAGAGTGCATAGGCCCGGCAGAGCAGAATGTGTGCCCGGAATGTGGAGAACTTGCCGGCAAGCAGCATGACGAGGTCAACGAATCCAACAGCACGACGGACTTGGAAAGCGAGTTTGAACTGATTCATCTGTAGTCTGCAGTATCTTTAGTACTTGTTTACAGCTCAGTGGGTTCATTGTAATGCCAATGGCAATACAGATGATGTGTTACCGATTTTGCTCAGAAGGGTCACCGCAGATAGGTAGCGAAGAAGGAAAGTAGGAAGAACGAGATAAGCAGAACAACCCACAGAGCAGTCACTGGATGACCTTTGAGCCTCATAAAGCGCTTTACATGCTCCTGATAGCTGTATAATATACAAAATGAATGGCTTTGAGTGCATATGATTAGCATTATCGCGTCTGCAGCTCTAGTGGACCGGAAAAGGGCGCTGTGCCGGCATTACTTGCCCCAGGGCTAGGGGGCAATGTGGCGCACTCAAATTTCGACCTTCGTGTCCTTGCTTCTAAAAAGCTCCTGTGGAAGCGACATAAAGTCCACAGATAGTGGCAACGATGGTATCGAGCAGATGATGGACCGGGTGCACGCCAATCTCGGTATTTTGAACCTCCCCGAAATCGAACAGTTGCTTATACGTACTGGGGGCAGCTTGATAAATCCTCCGGCAGCACGAGAGGCCGGACTAGATATAGCTGATCTGTCTAGTATTGCTATCGACTCCTTGATAATCACCGAAGCGCGAACATGGGCCGGTCGCAAACTCAGCGTGGAGATGGCTAAAGCGGATATTGCTGCGTCCAGCAATGTGGTGGATCTCAGAAAACTGATCATTGAGGCTCTGCGGAAGGCGTTTTCCAAGGACTGAGGAAGAGCTAAATGATTGCGTCTGGCGTATACGGTGGGTAACGAGATGGTGGGATGATGCGGCGGAATTTCGGAGCTTCGAGCATGTCAAGTCCGATATATACAGCCAGAAAATACATCCTCATGCTCTCCGTACGTTTCTGACTGAACGATAAGCCTGCTGCTGACCCTCGGGGACTCATTCTTCCCGGTTGATTTGATATAAACGTCTTTCTGGGGCCCGTTGACCCCTGACATGAAGCCACTGTAAGGAACACGTCAGATGAATCTACGTACGCTACTGCCCATTATTGAATGGGCAATTTGCAATGATATCGGTACGCGCGACGCGAGGCCTTCATGGGGATAAAGTCAAGCTACCTTTCGGTCCCAAGGGTGATGAGACGATGCGGGATCCATTGTTTGGCGTTACCCTGGTATATAGCGATGTAACAACATCCTCGATTGGCTCGTCATGATTGATTATACCTATGGACAATGGAGGTACCCACAGAGATTCACCATATGTTTGTTTTCTACGCCGCCACGATGGTTATATGAGGGAACAGGCGCCTCAAGAAACACAATTTTATTAGAAGGAGTGGACAGTGGGGAATACATATCCAACTTCTATGTGCATCTGGGCCAATGGGCCTCTTAGCGGGTTCCAGTTTGTCTCAGAGACGGGCGAAAGTCCTCAATAGGGACAATACGAAGAGCCTATGACTGGAACTATTGAGCTTGGTCGTGAGGCACTCAAAGCCATCAGATTGAAGTTATATATGAACAGCAATATAAATAGGTTCTCTGTACCTGATATGTCCCCTGTCTACGCCCACCCTTCGGCCATCCCACACCACCACGACTCGAAAAACAACTTCAAGGCACAAAAAACATACAACAGCAGGGATTCGCTGGTGGTCACCCCCCAACTACTAACCTGCCGGCGTGTGGCTTAAGTACGGCTGAGCGGACGGGAAGCCCTGTTCTCCACACCCTGTGGTCGTATGTACTATGCTTCTAGAAACAGAGAGTATTGTAATGGCTCAATATATTAGTCAAGCGTTGCCCATCGTAGGTTGTCAAGCGTTGTAATAGTCCTGAATACGTTGCTACATGCAATTCATGAAGGAGCAGGGCAAAATATCATGGGGTTGCATCTTGATGGAGCTGCCGGTTATACTGAGGGGATCTTTACCATCTATGAGGTTTCTTGGGTAGGCTTCAAGGCCTGGATTCCGAGATTGTGATTGTATATAGATAGTCCAAGATAATCATCCTGATATGTTCAACAATCTGCGATTACACATTGCTGATATTTAATATGTCCGCGAGCCTGGGTTATCCAATTGTTGGTACTACGGTGGGACTTCTGCCCATGTCGCATAAGTCTACTGGTAATTTGCACTGGGCTGGGACAGAGACGGCGCAGGAACATCCTGGATATCTCGAGCGAGCTGTGCAGTCTGGTGAATGTACTGCCGATGAGGTCGCTCACACTCCTAATGTACTGAAAAACACTTAGCTATCAGATATGGAGTCGGAAATGAGAAATGACAGCTCAAGAACCGCACTAGACTAACTACATTCATATCAAAAACATTGGATAGTTGCATCAATCTCTGAATCATATAAGGCGTATAAATTGTCAGGAAGCCTCAGATGTAAAACACAGAGAATACTAGTCATTCTGTTTACCTTCCTGACTTGTTCTGGTATAGTTCCTGGCAGGAAGTTGAATCAACAGATGTCGACAGTATCACAGCCTGCAGCGTATCGCGCGCCAAACGAAATGTGATATAACAGCAAATGTGTGCATTAGTTGATCAGCTGAATGTGCCACCGACATCGATGACAAATCACAACACCACCGTCTTGAGGCAGCATGAAAGACCAATCAGCTGAGTGACTGCTGTTTTGTTTGCGCTCAATGCATAAAGAATTGCCCTTCACCTCTTAAGCAAACAAAGCAGAATGAGAGCAGGAGATAGGACGAGATATGAAGAGGGGAAGAGGATAGGGAGGCAAATCTATACATAAAGAATGCGACATTCGTTCTCCTGTTCATTACATTTTACAGCTGTTTATTCTCGGATTTGTATGATCCGACATAAGGGACATACCCTTTTCACAAGGATGTCGGAGCTTCATCATCAAGACCTCGCTCGCCTTTACGCACATATTGCATTTCTGCCGGTTAAAGACGTCGAAATCTATCTGTTGAACCAGGACGGAAATGATCTGATCTCAACATTGTGGAGAGGAAGAGAGAAGAGCTTCGAGGATGTGGTAACATCGGATGTGGGGGAATCCACGCCAGCGGTATATCCGGCAGACAAAACCGAGGTATATCTGTCGAATTCAACATACCCCAATGGATACTTACCTTACCGCCTCTAGCGACGCATTTTTAGCATTAACCAGCACAGCCAACTACAATGTCATCGACACAGCATGTCTGAGGCTTCCGGTGGGAAGTGGAGGCCACTTGATCTTGAATCTGGTACAGAACTTGTGGTACATCCCCAAAGCTGTCTGAGCGGCTGCTCGTACGGAGACCAATCGGTGTTGTTTTTTCAAGACCCGCATAACCAACTGCGGATATACTTATGTCAATGGAATGGTGCATACGAAGAACGGCCTTCTCCGAATATCTCTCTGCCGATAGGCGCTGCCCATCGTGCCATCAGAACCAAAACACTCGTCAAGCTGTTCTATATACATGCAGATAACAATATTCACTGCTTCAGTCTGGACTTGGAAAGCGATGACTGGCAAGGTATGTTTGATTCAGGAATCTAGCTCTCGTTAATATCAAGGATAACCGTCGTTAATATCAAGGATGACCGTGATATTGTGCACACAGATATTGTCCTTCAAGGTACCGCGTTTGGAAGTGAGCATATCACGAAGCTGTTGATCATTCCAACTGAGGACCGTGATCATCTTGGGATCCTCGCCTTCTCGTCCAAAGGGGAAGTGATGCTGGTTAGTCTGTCAGGTGGGACGAGGAAGCTTGGTACTGTTGAATGAGGACAGTCGATCTCATGATCGCACCAGGATAACTCCACTGAGCTTGTTTTCAATATCACAATAGGGCCCAAACAGTTGTGCGCTGGATCTATAAAGTAGTAAATACTGCAATAACTATTTCTTGATTGTCTGTATATACATAACAGTCACCATACAAAAGGATTCTAGCAATAAGAACAGTCACTTGAAGGTAGCAAGCTTTGGACACAATCTCCTTGGCAACATATTATTGAACAACCCTAGAAAAGGTCTGTCAGGGCTCCGTGAGAGGCATCTCCAACCAAACGTGCGTATTTGGCCAGAACGCCACGCGTGACTGAAGGCTTAGGGGCTTTCCAATCCTTGAACCGTCTTTGGATCTCCTCGTCTGAAACGTCCATGTTGATCCGGTTGGTTTCCGCATCAATTGTTACCACATCCCCATTCCGGACAATAGCAATTGGACCTCCTGCAGCAGCTTCGGGAACAATATGTCCGACGATAAAGCCATGGCTAGCCCCCGAATAACGCCCATCGGTGATCAAGGCCACATTGGATAGTTTGGCTCCCTTGATCGCTGCGCTTGCTTTCAGTTGCTCGGGCATTCCTGGGCCACCTTTTGGCCCTTCATATCGTACCACAATAACGATGTTCTCATCACGAGGAACCTGTCCTAGATCCAAGGCTTTACTGAGCTGGTGTTCTTTGTCAAACACCATTGCCTTGCCAATAAACCTGGTCCCTTCTTTGCCAGTGATCTTTGCCACTGCACCTCCTGGCGCGAGGTTTCCCCGAAGGACCTGTAGATGTCCCGTGGCCTTGATCGGATTGAGAGCCGAATAATGACCTGATCGGCTGGGAGAGATGGAAAATGCGCCACATTCTGTGCTAGTGTTCTCCCTGTACTGTTGAAATATCACCATCGAGAAGTCCCGCTGCAATTAACAACTTTTGCACTGAAGGAACTCCTCCGATCTTATACAGATCTGGCATGTAATACTTTCCACTAGGTGAGAGATCAGCGATAAATGGCACCTTATCACTGACCCTCTGAATATCTCCCAGAGTCAAATTGACACCAGCAGTTCGGGCCATAGCCAGAAAGTGAAGCACACCATTGGTACTTCCTCCGAGTGCCATGGTCATCACAAGAGCGTTCTCGAAAGACCTCTTCGTAAGAAGATCTCTTGGCCTGATATTTTTCTCCAGGCACACCTTAATCGCATCAGCTACTTTGACACACTCTCGCATTTTGGAAGGCGACGAAGCAGGGGTCGATGACGAGCCGGGCAGAGACAAGCCCAGGGATTCAATTCCGGTCGCTATGGTATTTGCAGTGAACATGCCCCCGCAAGCCCCCGCGCTCGGGCAGGCATGTTTCTCAAGATCGTCCATAATCTCGTCCTTGCTGTGGAGATTCTTTGCGCTTTCATCGCTTGCCAGATCCTGCAAGGTATCGTACACATATGCACCCGCAGCTTCGAAGCAGGTGGAGACATTGACTGGTCTGCGAAGGGTCTCTGAGTATCCGACCTGAATTGATCCGCCATATATAACGATGGACGGCCTGTTGTGCCGGGAGATTCCCATCACGACTCCTGGGAGATTCTTATCGCAGCCAGGAATGGCAATGCATGCATCATGACTCTGGGCGCAGGTAACTGTTTCAATGCTGTCTGCTATAATTTCGCGTGATTGAAGGGAGAATCGCATGCCTGGATTGAATCATGTTTGTCAGAATTCGTGACTTCTCCAAACGATATAGACATTGTTACTCACCTTCATTGCCCATGGTAATTGCATCCGAGACTCCGATCGTGTTATATTGCCACGCGATCATATCTTGATCCATGACTGCCTTCTTGGACGGTCCGTCCGAGGTCCAGCAGGTGCATGTTGCACGGGTTTCCTTCCCACCAGGTTGATCCAATACCGACATGGGGGCTTCTTGCCATTGCAATGTCGTCCTGAATTCCCGCGCGGTAAAGCATAGCCTATGAATCATGTTAGATCTCATTGATCTGACGTGTGTCTCAGGGGCATCTTTGGGAATGACCTTTGCAGCGGGGAAATCATGGCCTCGTGTAAGCAACGTAGAATGCCTATTCAATTGGAGAGACCCGTCATCGTGGGTGGCAGTAGCTGGAAGAGCAGGAAATTCAATGTATCGATCGCCTTCCGTCGACACATTTGCGTGCTCTTTGGTGGAGTCCATCACTATCAAAGTGGGATATCGGGAAAGATTGATAGAAGAAGGGGGTTAAAATGGACGCTCTAGCGGATTGGAAATATTAAGCAATTGGGAAGCACAGGAAATGCCCGAGTATACTGCCAATTTTTATATCAATCAAGCAAGGGTATACCATGTCTCGCTGTAAGTATGAATCGTCAATCTCGAGCAAGCACTAGATCAAACATCATCGGGCAGAAGTCCGATTTCCACTCCTGGTGGAGTGTAGAACACTATGCCCACCCACATGAGCCCACCAGCTATTGCGCGTACTGAGCCATATACGCTTCAAGTATTCGCATATCGACCGTCCAGATTGAAAGAACCTGCTCACCGGTGGTAAGCGCTAGATACATATATCCGCATCGTGTGGACCCGTACCACCGCCGGTGGTGCACATACTTTTCCTTCCACCGGCGGTGGCCTAACCACAAGTAGAAAAGATGACGGCCTAAGCTCAGGATTCAGTGGCCCACGGCAGCTTACCTTTCTGGGCATGAGAAGCTAATATTGGGGGCGGCGTCTCCCCACATTCCCCTCTATCATTCCCCTCTACGGAGTAGGGTCTGGGGAAGTGTAGCGAGGAGCCTGAGCCCCTAAATCTCTAAATAGCGAGCACTCCGCACAAATCCTGTGACTGATCTTACCTCTCATGATTGAAGAGACGCTACGATGACTCTCCACGGCCCAGTGAACTCCGAGAAGGAGGCAGCAGATGTGGATTCTTCAGCACATATCGAGACCCTTAATGCTGCCCCTACTTGGACATCGAAGGATGTTGCGGGGGGGTCAACCTTTTCGCCTTCTGAAGACGGAGTCTACTCCGAAAGATTGATTGTCGTATCATCCCGGTCCTGGCCATATTGTACTTCCTCAGCTTCCTGGATCGAGGTAACGTGGAATGATGTCGCTGGTCTGCGATGTGGTAAATACTGATTCCTACCAGGGAACATAGGAAATGCCAATATTCAAGGTCTTTCAGAGGATCTCAATCTAGTGGGCAACCAAATAATTGGTATGCACCTGACGCAGCGTGAAGTTCTGGACTGACAGGAATTTTCAGGGCTCTCACCATATTTTTCTTCCCGTACTGTTTTTTTGAGCCTCTTTGCAACTTGCTACTGGTCAAGTTTAAGCCCAGCATTTGGCTTCCATCTATAATGGTCGCATGGGGTAGGTTGGTATGCACAATAATCTGCAACACTTAGACTAAACAGATGGACACAGGCATTGTCACGACGCTGCTGGGAATCGTGCAAAATTACCCGGGATTATTGGCTGCAAGATTCTTCTTGGGTAAGTGCCCCAGGCTCACTTCATAACAACTCTAACAATGATGACAGGATTGGCAGAAGCCGGCCTGTGTTCGTACTAGATCCGCTCGGATGTCATGAGTTATGTTAACAATATCAATTGCAGTCCCGGGAATCACGTTCTACATGTCTCTATGGTGCGAGCCTTTCTTGTTGGTACACTATGCATCGCTCATATAGTTCAGGTATCCGAGGTCCAACGCCCAATTCAGACTTGCTCTGGTGTTTGCCTCGGCATCCATGGCAGGTGCCTTTTCTGGTCTTCTCGCCTTTCTCATTGCCAAGATGCATGGTATTGGTGGCCTGGAGGGTTGGAGATGGATGTATGTTTCCCACCGATTGAACTACTTCTCGCCCTGGGACATTGTACTAATGGAAAATACAGCTTCATCCTGGAAGGCATTTTGACAGTACTCGTTGCAATTTTCTCATACTTCCTGTCTGGGATGAGCCATCTACGGCGACCTTCCTCTCCGAGGAAGAGAAAGACATGGTCAGAGCATTATTGGCCGATTCCCAAGCGACAGCTAGGGTTGCAGGAAACCAGCTACAGGAAGAACGCGCTTTCGATTGGGCACAAGTCAAAGCAGCGGTCTTGGATTGGCAAGTGAGTGGTCGTTGCAAACGGAACATCCGACGCAGATCTCTGACGAATCTGACTAGACATGGCTTCACGTAGCCGCCTACTGGGGAATGGTAATTCGAGACCGTCCCTCTCATGTTCGAAACTTGCACTGATATGAATATGTGTCCAGGTAGTTGCAGTCTACGCGTTGTCCCTGTTTCTCCCGACGATCATCAAAGGCCTCGGATATAGCTCTGCTATTGCTCAACTTCTGACCATCCCTGTTTATGCCAGTGCGTCGTTGTCTTGCATTGGAGTCGGGTATTTCTCAGATCGCGTAGGCCAAAGAAGTCTTTTCAGCCTTGCCTCGTACGCGGTTGTTTTTGTTGGATTCCTCATCGCGGTCGCGCCGAGTGCCTTTATTCCGGGCTTGACGTATGCTGGTTGCTTTATCGCCGCCTGCGGAATCTATCCAGGTACTGTCTGACGATTTCTTATCTTATGCGCTTGGACTAATCTTCCTGTGCTTCGTCGGTATAGCTATCCCTGGTCTGCTGGCCCTGTCATCCAACAATTTCGCTCCGGCGACGAAACGCGCTGTTGGAATGGCGATGCAAATCGGTTTGGGTACCCTGGGAGGCGCTGCTTCATCCAACTTTTATCGGAGCACGGATGCCCCGAGGTATCGGCTGGGCCACTCTCTTGTTCTTGGGTTTGTATCCCTAGGGTTTCTAACCGTGGCGCTTTACTATGTTCTATGCCGAAAGATCAATGAGAAGAGGGATCGTGAAAGTCATCTTCATGATTCGGAGGATATGCTGGCTTTGGGGGATAAGGCACCAACATTCCGGTACAATTTGTGAGTCACAACAGCCAGGCAGGATAGGTCTTGAATAGTGCCTTGCTTGTAATGGTATATCCCGCATCTCAGTCTCTATGGCTCCGTTCAATCAGAACTGTCCACGGTGTTTCCACGTGCCGCAGCATATGTGTTTTGTGCCTGCCACAAAGACCTATTGGATGGCAATGTTAACTTATTGATTCGATGCAGGGGCAAACAGCTGTCCAAATATCACCCCTTCGGAGGCACCGTGCGAGGTTCCATCTTGGTAGCTAAACAATAGATCGTTCCACGCGCTGTTGCTGTTTGTTTGGAATGGAGAAGGACGGATGCCCCCATGATGCGGGATGAGGAATATCATTGGTGATCATGTCCTCAGGATCGGTTGATGTCATGATGTCTCCATGAATGACATTTGTGGCGGTATTTGGAAGGTCGAGAGATTCACCGCATACAGGAAGCTCACTGTGCCCGAGGCCATGCTCGCCTGTTAGATCTTGCCCCAGGGACGTGTCTGTCTGATGGCTCTGTTGGTTGAACATGTCCAGGAACAGCTGACGGATCCAGCCTCTGCTAGGACATGACATTCTTCAAACTCCTTCAATGCAAGCATTTTATACTTGATGGAGCTAAACAATGCATTTCTTTGTAACGGTGTTTGAGTCGGTGCGTTTGCCTGCGTAAACTGTGCTGTCATGGCTGCAAATATGGCAGAAACACTATGGTAAACCAATCCAATTAGCCACTTCAGCCGTGTGGTTGTGTATGCGTCAATAGATGGGGACCATACCATATCATAGGGAAGTATCTTGCTCGAAGATGAGTCATTGCGTTTTCTGTCAAATAAGTGATCCGTTCAGCTGCATCCATGATGACATTGTTGCTAGCTAGTATGATATCGGTTGATGTGTTTCGGAGCCGTCTTTGAAGCTTTTGATAAGCAATGATGCGATAGTAGCTGGTTATAGTGTCAACCTCCTATTTGCCCAAATATGCTAATCTACCTTTTCGCAGGTGTTTCGGGAATCACTCACTTTGATGTCAAATGTAGGAGGAGCGCAAGTTGCGAATTTTGATATCCACTGCATTGGAGATCACTTGGAAGACCGCTATCCCATTCGGAAAAGGTAGTATTGATGGAGTTAAATATGGAAGCCTCATCGGATATTGGAAGGGTGTTCGAAGGTGCGAAGTATGTTCTCAGAAGTTTTGAAACTAGGCACCGTTTTAGCAGAGTACAATCCTCGAGGTAATATATGCCGTACCTGATACTGACAAGTTCGCCTGTGCCAAAACGTATGATACGGTCGTCTGAGACTCTCCCCATAGATCGGCTTCATCTATAAAGTCGACATCGCAGTCACAGTCACTGATGATCATTGGTTTTCCAGCGAGATCGATATTTGCCTGTCTCGAATCTGTGTTTAGTAGACTAGTTAGCAGCGCAATACCACAAGCGCCGAGCCACCTCCTGTGTGAGACTGCCTTACATATAGTAACCACCATATGCGCTCAGCATGCGCTGGCGCCCTTCTGGAACCGTAGTCTTTTGCACTTTTCGATGCATTGCCATCCTTGGGCGGCTCGAATAGTTCCAGCCAGCCACCATAGCGAATCTTGTGTTTTATTAGAGGACCCCGTCCAGTAATGTAGCAAATAAGAACAAAGCAGCATGACCAGCGGATCCGTTTCTTCCTCGGAATTTACAGCATTCTTTGCAATACTGAAAAGATCGTCCTCTGCCTCGATCCGACTATCATATCCCAGTAGGTGAATGATTCTGACATCGCAATATGTTGCAGCGATGAAAAGGACGCAGTGCAGCAGGGTTTCGGACACCGATCCATCATTTACAGATGCTAGGAATTTCGCTCGGTCGAGGATCGGACAGAACGGCTGGAAGATGGCGAAGTACTCCTGTAAAAGCTCATCCACCAATCGTGGGGCGGAAGACCACGCGGCGAGAGCGTCGTTCTTCCTGGATTCTGCAATTGATGATCGGTGACTCGCGGCCCATTAGTTCGTTGGCTGAACTGGGAACCCGAACTTTCTCGGGACTGGAGGATAGGCGGCTGCAACATTCGGGGTCGCTGTTGGTTGTGTGGAGAACATAGGACAGATACCAGCCCTCTCCACAAGGAGAAGGCATAGACACTCGGTGGTGATCCTCGCTTGCGTAAAAGCGCTCGTCTTGAAATGACCACAAACCAGACAGGTAAGCCGCTTTTCGACGACTATCACACAGAGCCGCCAGGTCAATCGAGAAGGGTGGCAGTCGTTCCGACATGCATGGTGTCCGCCGAGGAAATACAGTCAGGCTTCTCTCGTTGTACGCAGCTATGTTTCTCATTGGGCGATTCGCTGGTGATAAACCGACCGTTGGTGGCCTGGCAGTATTCGTTAGCGGCCAAACTTTTGCACCTATATCACACAGCTATGCGCACCTTGACCTCCTAGTTTGGACTAGATGACATCCTTCGTTGCCGACTCGCTGGCAATGCGAACACGGAATGCCTCTGGTCCCAGCATCACAGCGAATGGTTGGTCCTTGCATCTTCGACATACTGCTCTCCCCTTGAGTCTAGATTGAGCCGCATCCCGAGATATCGACATGGCGAGTTGCTGAGCCAGTACGAAAGAAGACGTGTAGACAACAGACAGGAGTGTCGTTGTGGTGTTATGAGGAGAGATCGGCTATTCAGGCTATTTCCCCACATTAACGATCGACCAATCGTACAGCCTTGCTTAGCATCACTCTTGCAGTCATTCATCTTACTCTGCTTCATGTGAAGACCAATATAACATCTAAGACGACTGCCATGTCGGTTGCTATGATTAAGTCCAGTTAAGCTAATACAACCACCAGTCTTCAGCATAAAAGAGAACAATTCTCCAATAGTATACGAGCACAACGGTCGCCATGAGGAGGAATATATATACTCAGATGAACCAAATTGATCTGATCTGCTCAATCAGGCCCAGTTCAATTCATCTCAATCCCCATCCCCCGCCAGACACTCTCATCAAAGCCTTGCATCGCCTCGCGATACTCCAGCCCAGCACCAACCCACCCCTTGATCCCGCCCTTGAGCACAAGACTCTGAATGGAGGAATCCTGTCGGTCTTCGAGATAGTCCGCAAACCAATTCGCAGCTCTGGTGCCGCGACCGGCGGAGGATCCTGTATCCCGTTAGTCCTGATTGACACCTCAGCGACGGAGAAATCTTGACGCACCGCAATACCACAGAATGTGCTTGACACTGCCTGCGGAGAGGAGCGCGTACAATGTCGGGAGGGTCGGGTATAGGCTCTGTGCGGGGAGGTTCAATGATCCGGCTATGGTTCCTCCCTGGTTTTATGTTAGTCTTCGACAAGTTTGGCTGGGGCGATTGGATGCGAATATTGGTAACTTCGTCAATATCGATGGGCCGGTACCTCATAGTCATTTCGGCGCAGGTCAACGATCACGTAGTCTTTACCAGGCTGCTTGCCCTCGCGCATCCACTGGAGGACTTCCTCGCGGGTGATGGATGCGGCGGTGTTGCGGGGGGCAGGGAAGGCTGCATGCCAGGGCTTCTCAGCCACGGCGTCCGTCATGATAGATGTTTTGCAGGGAGCTGTATAGAGTGTTTCAGAGTAAGGCTGGTCGATTATGATGAAAGTGTTTGTTGATGGTTGGGTGAAGTTGGCGGAGAAGTTCGTGGGGCAACCGTCCAATCAGGAACGGGCAGTGACATGCGCTCTGACTCCCTACAAAATATATCTTGAGCAGATGTATAAAGTTCCATGTTCGATTCATATATAATTGATATATTTACGAGATTAAAGAATGTCCCGACTATAAATTACGGTGTATATCCGTGTCATCCAGATAAAACCGTACTCAAAGATCGTCGGAGGCGTGAACCTTCTTCTCGTCTCATACAGGATGTACCGAAGTGCATGCTGCATCCAGCTCAAGATTAGCCGAGGGAAGCGGCAGACCGAGCGAGGCAAGAGACCACTGCTTACTTGCAGGCGAGAGTACCCAGGCGCTGCTCGCCCCTACTGCGAAGGCATACGGTCATAGCGTGAATGATTCGTGATCTAGCACATCCAATTACCGGGTATCTAAGAACCCTCGTACAGTAAGACCCCGTAGACGCCGGCTTTAACCTAAATCAGTACGCCACCCTTGTTCGCATATCCTGGAAAACAATTAGTGCATGAACAATGGTAGGAGGCAAGGGTTCAACATACCGAGATCTTTCGTTCAATCTCACTGATGAACGATCCAAATCCGCAGCAATCATCATCTTCGTATCATTAGGCAGTAGGAAATACGTCTCGCACAAATCACCATCAATCACACCCTTGACCGGTGCATAATAACTCCGGTAAATCAAATGATCCCGACAGCGAGAGGGGGGTTCTGGGAGGCAAGTTGCATTTCCAGGTTCTGGAAGAAGTCGACATCCTCGCGGCTAATGAAAGGCACGAGCATTCCAATCGTCCCGTGGAACCAGTCCAGACGAGGATGTCTCGTCCTCCAGCCACCAGCTGAGTCTTGTGCAGGCTAGTGGGAATATCCTGGGTGTAGACATGAATCATTAATTCAAGGCGGTTGGGCGTTCCATGGAGGTAGCCGCGTTCATGGATGAGGTGGGCACCGGATCCATCTTCATCCGCCTGTTCTGAGATCTTCTTGGGACACCGAACCAACCACAAGTTGCCAAACTTGTCACCACCCGCGGTGGTTTCATAATCCACCATGGTAGTGGATGTCGTCCACCGAGAAACGGAATCATCCACAAAGGGGATAAGAACGTTCTCTTGGTATTTGTAGACCACATAAGTGACACCCTCACGAACATCACTCACGACAATTCTGCTGCCTGGGTTTGGAGATCGACGATGGTCTTGGGGACCACATGGGCTTGGCATTTACGAAGCAGCTGCTTCATTCCCAGATCGTAGATACGAAGCAACGAACCGAGGCCAACAACCAGGCGCCCTTGGAAAGCAAGGAGGGCAAGAGGTGGTTCGTCGACTTTCGTCTTATGAATGAATTCCAACTCACGACCCATCTTCTTGGAAGCGGTAGATATGGATAAAACCACCCGCAGAGGAAGGTGGGTTCACGGTCATGTCCTTGACCGTGCCAACAACGAGGAAGGTTTCATCGTCCTGGCTGGTGAAGGGAACAGCTGCCACACTAACAGCTGCCTCATTGTCCTCCAGCTCTATGGTGTGGATGACAGCCTTGGCATCGACAGGATCGACAACTTGAATGCAAGATGCCCAGTGACCAGAGGCCCGAGGATAACCGAACTCCTCAGCAGGCAACTCGTGAGTGTCACCACCGCGGGACTTGGAATCTTCCACAAGTCGAGCGCGAGTAGATGGAGCCAACACGTTGTTGTCAGACTCAATGACGTAGAATAGGGGCTGCTCGGGGTGTTTGACGAAACGGCGTGGGGTATAAGAGAGGGGGACGGATTGCTGCAACATGTTATTGTCAAGCTTCTCAATCGAAAAGATCCTATACACATGCGTTAGCCAATATTAACAGGACAGTTGAGTGTGAATATGGTTGCAAGTGTGTTTGATCTCAGTAGGAACAATTGGAGTAATTAACTTTTAGTTAGTTCCACATAGGTGTTCGGATTATATGTTCTCATCATACGATCAATGGTGGGGAAGGGTGGGTGTGCAAGTAGACAAGGGCGTTTCAACATACCGAAGGTTTTGGCCTTGGATTCCGACCATGCCCTCCAAACATTGCTCACTGGAGAAGTTCCATCCCATCGAGAGGTACATAGTCCAAGGGAGTGAGCATGAAGCCCTTTGTTTGAATGTCGGAGTAGCCAAGCCACGGGCGGGAGCTGAGAGCGACACAGCAGTTTGGCCCTTGACGGATACTTGGAATAGCTTGACGGCCTTCGACCCGAGGAAGCGAGTTCGAGTGTCGGAAAGTTCCGGTCACCTCGTCAAGGACGGTCCGAAGGTAGGACACCGAATGAAGACCGATGTGGAGATTACAAGGTCGTGCCTCCAGAGCTCGAGTCGGCCATGGACATAATGTTCAAGGAAGACGGAGCGGCAGTAAGCGCCTGGACTGACTTGTTTTCCAACGTGGTGTCAGGGTCCAGACTCAGATGCGGACGTCGAGTCGTCGCAGCCAACGGCCAGGAACGAACTTCGCATGCGACCCTCTGGAACCTCACCGAGACTCAGGCAGGTTACAGTACCGGACATTTGCCGGCGTTCGTCTATTCGGCCAGTGTGCCATCTGCATCCATCTCGAAATAGACGATTTCACCGGAGCTGAGAGCGACAGCTACCTGCCGTTCATTCGTCGCAGCAGCGACAATGGACCGATGCTGAGGAGCAGGCCATTCATTGACTCGACGATCGACCATGATGTGACGAATGCCTCGAGGATGGATCTGGATTAACGAATCTTCACCTAGCTGTTGGACGGCCAGAGTAGGCGCGCGAGGAAAGGAAGCCAGTATCGGTCACTTCCTCAACGGTCTCACCAATGCTGAGTACCAGCGTGCCGTTGGCAAACGAAAGAATGATATAGGCGTCGAATTCATCCTCCCGAGTCAACTTAGTAGTCCAAACCGCGGAAGGAACACTCGGGAGCTCTGACTCGACAATCTCGGAGACTTCCAGTCCATGTTTCGTGTTCTGAAGGTACTCCGAGCGCCACTGCCCGAGATAGTGTAGATTTGAGGGGCATCGTCCTCGTGAATGTTCACCACTTTGCTATCAATCAAGGGTTCAACGAGTTGATTGTATCCACGAGGTTCAGATTCTCTGCGCCGCGAGGCTGGAAATAGACCGGTTGACAGGGTACAGAGGGGTCCGCAGAATTGTCTTCACTGCTGAATTCAATCTCCTCGTCGTCATCGCCCAACTTTTCGAACTGATAGAAGTAATGGTCTCCAGCCTCACTAGCAATGTAGAGGAAACCACTCTTCAGGATCAGCAGGTTCGAAGCGACCGGAACGGTATCGAAGTACTTGATCTTCAGTCGCTTGACTTCACCAGTCAATTGACCGTTGTCGTCCTCGACCATGTCCAGAGTCAACTTGAAGAGATCGCCGTCTTCTGTCTGGAGAAGGAAGAAGAAGGCACCTCGCATCTTGTGCATGACTCCCGCAGTGATACACCGTTTGCGTTCAGGGTTCTCGGTGACACCACGACGCCGAGGAATCGGTACCCTGAAAGCATCTTGATTCATGTGACGGTAGGTGACGTTGTCCTCCGCAACACACAAGACACCGCTCGGTCCATCAGCACCACCTGGAACCTGGAACAACATAGTGGCCGTGCGATCCACTGGATCAGCCCACTTGCGAACGACATGGTTCAGACCGAGGTCAAGTTCGTAGTAAACCAGTACTTTCTCGGTCTCCTCAAAAGCTTGGCCAGTCGGGTCCTGGTCGGACTCGGAGTAATCCACCTCCAACGCGGCGATACGGGGTTTTCATACCCAATATCCAGCGCAGTCAGAGCAAAGACCAGTGTTTGCGGCTTGTGGGCTTCCAGCGGCGACGATATCGTCAGCTCGGCCTGCGAGTTTCGATTCAAGACGTAAACCAGCTTGTTCTTCTCCACGGACGCGATCAAACACGCGCGACCCTTAGGATCGACGGCCAGGTACTGACCCGGAATCACACGCCGCACGCCCGATTTGCCGAAAGTCTCCAAATGGATTCGGTTGAACCGATTCTGCGAGGGCACGTACTCGATGATCGTAATCCGTCCGGAATCCGAGCCAATGATGATATAATCTATAGGCATCTTTCAGCACAGTTCGACGGGGCTGATGCGCAGCGCCAACGTTTGCCGACCGGGCATGTCCCAGGGGACTGGCTCGGCAGATCTGGATCATGCTGCCCGGGAAGCTTGAAGAATCACTAAAATGATCTCGGAAGGGCGCGACGGAAGGGGTGATTGTGTGAACATACCTTTATTACTCCCAGCCAGGCGGAAAGCAGCAAGAGAGCGAATGATGCCAAAACATCTTGTGAGTACAGCGGAGTGACTTTTCCCTGCGTGGGATCCGGACGGTGGATGGTCAACTTGGACCCCGACGCGGTGACGATCTGTTGCTCCTTTGTGCCGGCGAATGACCGAGGATAGCTTGGTAATAGCCGTCGGAGGTTGGATCGTCAGGGAGTACATGAACATATGCGAAGTCGTCGCCATGATGAAGGATCGGGCCTGTTTCCAAGCCCTAAACACCCACGAACGAGGGAAAGAGGAATTAGGATTGTTTACAATGCGCAATGCAGCAGCCACGGGACTCTAGAGTGAAACCACTCCCATTGCTGCCAATGGCAGGGTATGATAGAGGACTCTCGAGAACGAGCGTCCTCGTGGAATGGAGGGGGGAGGAAGAGGGGGGGGGGAGAGAGAGGAAGAAAGAGCCTGCACGCCAGTGTGAGATGAGG